>VXAX01004371.1:241463-274343 GCA_013399835.1 Leptocoma aspasia
GGAGCGGGGACAGCTCCGGTGCTGATCTCGACGCGGGTTTGCCGGCAGAGCCCGAGCGGGCGGCGGCGGCTGTGGGCGTGCGGGAGCGAGCGGCAGCGGGCGGGCGGCGGGGCCGCGCCCGGCGATGAGGCACGAAGCGCCCATGCAGGTCGGTCCCCGGGCCGGAGCCGAACGAGGGGTGCGGCGGGCGCGGTGCAGCCGAGAGCTGGGACGGGGCAGGAGCCCCTCCGCCCGGGCCGCCGGGCCGGCTCTGCTGCTGTGGGCAGCGGGTGAAGACATCCCTTGTGTGCAGGGGGCCCGGGGCATGTGGAGAGGTCGTGTCCCCGGGAGGGAGGGCAGCGGTCCGGCCGGGGTTCGAGTCACACTCGGGCACATCGAACGGTGTTTTTCAGATACTGCCCTCCGAGCGCCGGTCGCAGCTCTCCTGGGAGTGACTGACTGGCTGTCGGGTGTTGGATGATGAGCCGTACAGAGGTCCTGCCGAGGTGCACAGGAAGTTGGCAGGATGCTCCACCTGTGTAGTCATGGAGCAGTTGTCCACCTACACCGGGGAGAGGTGGCTCGTGGCTAGAGCTGGGGGATAGCAAAGAGGGGCCCCTTTTCAGCAATTTTTATGTATGTAAAGATCATTTCAAAGGTGGCTGAGAGGAGAAAAATTAGGAAGTAGGGAGATAATTTGTAAATTACCTCCTTTGCCAAGGAAAGAAATTAAAACAATTTCCCTCAGTTTTTCATATCCTGTTGTCACTGGCAATAGGTATGTCTAGACAAGGTATGTTTATAGCAGACACATCCAAACACAATGGAGAAGGGCAATAGCAAGTATTTAAGAAGTTATTATAAAGTTATGCCAAACAAAGCTATTAAATACAGGAGTTCGCATGACAATTCAGCTCCTATCACTCAGCAAAATTATGAGATATGTCAGTGTTAGTTCATAGTAGAAGCACTGGAGAACAAGAGCCTGCCAAGCCACTAAGTCCACAGAGAAACTCATATACACCTTTTAGATAACTGATCTACCTGCATCTGGAGTCTGTAGTCCTCCTTCTGTCACTCCCCCTTTTTGGAAGGGTACTGTGGAAGCTTGTTCCCTTGCTGATTAGATACTTAATAACCTCCAGCTCAGAGGCACTCAGTTTATGCTATTGATAACATCCAGTGTCTGCTCCAACATACATCAGTCTAAGTAGCTCTTATTGCATCATGACCAGATTACTATCCAGAGAAACAAGCTAATGTTTTGTTTACTGTTTTTTTGTTTGGTTCGGTTTTGTTTTGTTCTTATTTCTGCCATAAATTAAGCTCATCTTTCTTCTAATCTTCCTGTTAACCTTTCTGGGTGTTTTCCCATTTGAATTTGGCTTTCATAAACACACTTGATCAGAGTTGTTGCTAATGCCGTCTCACCAGTGCCCTAGACAGTGGCATTAGCATTTCACTTAGTCTCTTAGCCTGATGCAACTTCTCTGGCAAACAAAAAGGTACACAGTCTTTCCTAGTCTCATGACCCTGAGTGCTGTACTAAATAGAGTAAATGGCAGAAGGCTTTAGCCATCTCATTTTCTTCCTTTCATATTCCCTGGTAAATCTAATTTTATTTCTTCTGGAGTACTTGGGCTGACACAGCTTTTATTTTTTCTTTTCATAGCTGCACTATTTTGGTGGCCTCATAATATCCTGTGTTGTCCTAACCCACTTAGGACTGTATCTCTTGTTTTGCCACTATTTGAAGAAGGGGTTTTTTACATGCTACCTAGAGTGGGAATTAGAAATATGTTTCCTAAGCTACCCTTTTCATAGACAAAGGGTTAAGGAAAGAGAAATGAGGGATAATTCGCTAGCTCACCGCAAGAATCCAGGTGTTAAAGCCTTGCCAAAACAACTGCCAAAGTTGTTTACTACCTTACATTCTACTGTCCTGGGTAGCTCCTGGCACTGTGGCCATATTCATGCTAGTTTTGCTGATCTGAAGCAGGTATAACTTCTCTGAAGTGTTTTAGACCTAACATCTCAGTATCTTTTTGGTGTTCCCTAACTTCACCTTTCCAGTGTCCTGCTTAAAAAAACCCTTTGCATTTATAACTACATGTTTCTAATTGGGCTGTGATACACATATACATGATTCTGACCTCATAATACCTTGAAGCAGATAAGCTGTTCCTGATGCTGCCAAGTACATTAGTTTATAAGCTGTGCTCTGCAGATGGCTGGCAATCAGTAAATTCCAAATAAGTGGCCGGTGCATTGTCTACTGAACCCTGTTAATTCTTATTAATTGGTTAAAAAATAAATGATAGAGATTTGTGAGAATTGGCTGTGGTCTGCATCTGTGGATGTCAATGTATTTGTTGAGATCACACCAAAAATACAAGAGAGTAAGCAGCTTGCCCAAGATGTAGAAAAGAAGAAAACAAAAGTCATAGGATGCCTCTGAAAGAGTTAAGATTAAAATCCAGTCCCTAGATTTGTCTGATATGTCACCTCAAAAGTAATGAATTTCTTCTTGACTGGGTTATTTGTCACAGTGTTCTTATACATAAGGATTTTGGTAATATTTTAACTACTCTGATGATGTAGCTTGATCTACACATGAAAGACAACTGTGTGCAGTGAGTGTGACTCACTTGCACATCCTACATACCGTTTGGTAAGTTACGGTCATTGAATTTTTCCATTATATTTCATTGTTTCAATATTCATTGATTATGTTTGACTAATTCTTTTTTTACAAAAAACAGAAAGATCACCTTACAAGAGGCTGCATGTGCAGGAAACTCTGTTTTTACTGAAATATCAACTAAAGTCAGCTGCTGTATAGAAAGAGATAGGAGTGTATATATTTCTACCTGTATATAGGAAAGAACCATTTATCTTTCCACTGCAATTATGCATGTATAAACACTGGTCAGTCAGTGCTGACCAAAGTGATCTATTAAAAAGGATCTCAGTTACCCCACTTTTGGGGCAGGCTGTAACAACACTAGAAAGGAAGAGAGTATTGCACTTTGAAACAACTTTAAGTTCACTAATCAGTCTCTATCTATCCTCACTGTACATAGAAGCAATACATTTTCTCTGGACTTACTGACAATCTTTTCTTTTAAGAAAAGACTGTTATTAGGGTTTTTAAAAAAAGCCAACTTACTTGCTGAAGGCATGAAAGAATAAATCTCAGTGTTTTCAATGTCAGGTTTTCTTGCCTTTTGCACCATATTTTCGAGGGCCAAATCATCCTACACTAAGCATCCAGAGTGGGGTGCATATATAAGTGCAAACTAAAGTTGTGTGCAGGCCAGGGAGGTCACAGCATCCTGTGCTGCTCAAGTAAGAAAGCTGTTCGAATTGATTCTGCCAAAGAATGAGGCCTGCCAAGGCATAAAGAGTCACATAGCCAAATATTTTTTTATGATCATGAAGGTGGCAGGTAAACACAGTTTTTCTGACATTTATTCTCAACCCTGCTCTGTTTTCACCTCTTTTGGGATCAAGGAAACAGCTAAACCTGAGTCTTAGGAAGCACCTGGGTCTGACCAGAAAACTCTGCTTAATGATTAAACTTGCCTATGCCCTTAAATAATCCATGCTTAAGGAGTTTAGAGATGTGCTGTAAGCAGGGAAGCATACAAAGCTGTCCTTTATTTGTCCTTGCACCATATTCGAACTGGCAACATAACTCCTGGCTTTGATAAGGAGCAAGCATGTGAGATCTCCTGTCTATAGGTTTTTTGTTCATTGTCTTGAGCTTAGACTTCTCAGTTGACTCTCAAGTCTGTCCTGAGTCCTGTAGGAAATGGCTTGAGACTGCTTTTGGTGCTAATGAAAATAACCCTGTGCATTTTCTCTTCAATTCTACCAAATAAGGGCAAAATTGCACTGAAGGGAAAACTAAGTGTGTTTTATTGAAAGTGATGCTTGTTTAATATATCGACTTAACCTTTGAGAAAAGAACTTTGTCAAAATAAAGGTATGCATTTTACTTTATTGGAAACAGAATATCATAACATTAGCGAGGTTTATTTATGTATTATACATACATCCATGTATGTAGTGTTTAATTACAGGTGGGAACGCAGCATTCCTAGTGATTGCTTCCAGCATAACTTCCAAAGGCGGAACATAGCATCATCACGATCTTCTTCACATTTTAAGAATACCTCCAGTAGTAGGGAAACGTACTGTCAGGAGTGAACTGACATATTAGTACCTTGGGAAGTGGATTAGAGTGCATTCCATACTTAATTTTTAAGTCAGCAGCTTACATTTAAGAAAGAGAAGCACTACAGTCTTATTCAAAAAGTTCCAGAGGACCAAGCATTTATATTTCACTTACAGTCAGCAGAAATACAGATATTCCTTTAGGGTATCATTTAGATTGTGAGCATAATGTGGATTGTGCTTGGAAGAATTTTTTGTCTCTTTGCTTACTACAGAAAGAGTGAGTTTGGGAAGTAATGGCGAAGTCTTAGCAACTGCATGGAGTTTGATGTTTCTTTACACTAGTGGAGGCTCATTTGGGTTTTGGACAGGAGAGAGGATCACTATCAGCTGTCTAGGGAGACTGGTTTGCTAGACTGAAGTTAGTCTCTCCACACAGTTTCAATTATTACCTCATTAATCCTCTTAGAGAAATTAGTCTTTTCCTATGTTTTTCCTATGCCTTTTGCGTCCTGTAATCAGCAGACATACTCCTGCCCCTGAAAAAAAATAGCTTCAATTCTATGTTCAACATGCCTGTAATGCTGCCTATGATACTGCAGGTAATGACTCCGTAAGTTTATGGCACAGTGAAGGTGTTGGGTTTTTTAAATTTTTTTTTTTTTTCAGAAATGTTAAGGAAACTGCTGCATGAGTAATGCATATAACCACACTAATTTAGAGGAGCACTGAAACTTCTGTGGGTAAAATCTGTATTTAAAACTATCCACAGGAAACACATTATTACTCAGGAAGGCTACACAATGTACATGGTTTAGCAGGACTATTATTAGAATCCAGGTCTCCTGATTTCTCTCCTCACTGAATCATACTGTTTCTGGTGTTAGCATTAAAGTACATGGGAATGAGTTGGAAGCGTCATAGGACTCAGGGCAGCAAATAGATGAAAGCTTAAACCTCTTTTTGTAAATCTTAAGCTGGTTGAAGAAGCTGTGTGAAAGGCTTCCTAGGAGATAAAATCAGGAAGGAATATGATATTCCTCCTTGCTACAAGGGGTAACTACTGCTTTCAGCTGCAGCACAGCAGAGGGGAGCCAGAAGGGCAGTGAAACAGGCTGCTGTAGCAAGACACGGTGGTCACACATCTGGCACCCACAACCACTGCAGTCTTTGGTCTGATAGTCCTCACAGACCTGATAGACTTCTTGTTGCAAACTCTACTCAGCATCAGCCTGCCCCATGTTACACTGGTGTACAGCAAGTTGTGAGTAGATTCGTTTAATCAATATTTGACTTCCTTTTTCTCGTGTTCTAAGCAAAATATTCCCAAGTAGTTATGCAATACGGGACAGTAATGGAAGTTTCTCTCTTTTCTATAGAAATAGTAAAGCTGAAAGATTATTAATGCGTATGCTTGACAATATTCAGGTTTTTTATTCTATTCTATTTTATGCACACCTATGGAAGAAGTGAATAAATTTTAAGGCCATTGCAAACACTCAGGTTGCAAGCGTGTAGGTACCCAATTCTACATTTAATGAGGAAGGTAATTCTGAAATCAAATTCTGAAATCAAATACTCCCTACTGTATAATTTATGAAATATAAATCTGACACTGGATTTTCTATTAAAAACTTGCTACTTCCAATGTCTTCTTCAGAGATTTTTGTCCCCAATCCTATATGCCTCTTCAGTATCCCAAAGAAGCTGGCATAATGTTTTTGATGCTATGAGATAGCAGAATTATGTAAAACAATTATACAGTAACTAAAATTTTGCTGAGAGTGTGGGTTAGTGCACAGCTGTCATCTTGGTTCCAGTTGTCCTTTCTGATTGCCCAAGTGCATTCTGAGATGCCTAAATTAGAAACCTTTTACATGAGCTGCTTTTCTGTAAGCCGTTATGTTAGGTTATGGTGTCTGTCTTTCTGTCTCAAATCAGCATGCAAAAGTGTTGTTCTTAGAATTGTTGTTCTAATAGTTGTTGTTCCGAGAACTCAGCTGAAACACTCTTAAGTTCTTTATTTTTGCCATTTGTTTTGGAGCAACCTAGGTAGACCTTGGGTCATGTTTTCACTCTAATCTCTGCTATTTTCATGAAAGCCTAAGGTGTACCTTTTATAAATGGAATCCATGATCTTTGAAGTCCCTAGAGCAAAATAGGTTCTCTTTAACAGTATTCAGTAATCTGTGCTTATTCAGGTGTTTTATATCAATTAAAAACTCTATTTTAAGGACTAAAATTTTAAAATGTTGATGTCATCCAGCAGGACCTTGACACAGTTGGGGGATGGGTCACTACAAACCTCAACAAGGCCAAGTGCAAGGTCTTACACCCAGATCATGGCAGTCCCAGGCACACCCACATGTTGGGCAGAGAAGTGATTGAGAGCAGCCCTGTGGGAAAGGACTTGGGGCTGATGGCTGATGAAAAACTCACCAGGAGCCTGCAGTGAGTGCTCCCAGCCCAGAAAACCAAGGGAATCCTGGGCTACATCCAAAGCAGCAGTGGCCAGCAGGCTGAGAGAGGGGTTCTGCCCCTCTGCTGTGCTCTGCTGAGACCCCACCTGGAGCACTGCATCCAGCTCTGGGGTCCCCAGCATGATGACAAGGAGTTGTTAGAACACAGCAAGGAGGGCCAGGAGGTGGATAAGAGGACTGGAGTACTTGCCCTACAAAGACCGGCTGAGCAAGCTGGGGCTGTTTGGCCTGGAGAAGAGGGGATGGTGTGGGGACCTCATAGACACCTTCCAGTGTCTGAAGGGGCCTACAGGGAAGCTGGAGAGGGATCCTCTGACAGGAACTGGAGCGCCAGGGCAAGGAGGAATGGGTACACACTGAAAGAGGGGAAATTTAAATTATATATTAGGAATAAATTATTGACTCTGAGAGTGGTGAAACACTGGCACAGGTTGCCCAGAGAGGCTGTGGATGCCCCAGCCCTGGTGGTGTTGAAAGCCATGTTAGATAAGGCCTTGAGCAACCTGGTCTGGTGGGAGGTGTCCCTGGCAGTAGAACTGGGACTAGATGATCTTTAACATCCCTTCCACACCTTAATAGTCTGTTACTCTAATTCCCACTTATGATGATGTTGCATTAATATTGCAAATTCAAAAAACTACAGAATATACTAGTGCTGGAAAAAAACCAAGACTTTATTTCAGAGATGTATATACTTACTATTTAATGGTATGAGAACTAAAAGCTGGTAAAGGAAAAATGCGTTGAGTAAGTTTATAGGCATGGCAAAAGATAGCAACATATTTACAGTAAAATAAATGGTTCAAGAATTTTATTAGATGTACAACTTACTAAACTTCTGTTTGGAAATATACCTACT
Source organism: Leptocoma aspasia (assembly GCA_013399835.1). Classification (NCBI taxonomy): domain Eukaryota; kingdom Metazoa; phylum Chordata; class Aves; order Passeriformes; family Nectariniidae; genus Leptocoma; species Leptocoma aspasia. Next base: position 248,961 of record VXAX01004371.1, read on the forward strand.
GTGTCAAAATGAAGCATTGATCTCTTATTTCTCTCTTATACAAATGAAGTGTCATTGCATTTTCACCATCTATTCATCACATTTTCTGAAAACAAGTATTTTTAGTGATGTAGTCAAGAACTGTCCTGGATTTTTAGAATTACTATTTTTTGTTTTGGTACCAGTCACCAGTCATTTTTAAGTCCTCTATTGCTACCAGAACTACTACTAGATACAAAATTCACAAAAAGTAGATCTCTGTGCATTTCTTGAAGTTCTGAAGCATACACGACTCTTCTTTCAAGAAGATGTTCTTCTTGAGCTTCATTGATACCTAGTATGAAAAACTCCAATTAAATCTAAATGTTTCCATTTTTCATAATAAAAGAGACAATAAGATATTTCTTTTTTATTTTGAATTACAGATGGCATCCGTTCAAGACTCAAGATATGGCCAGAAAGATACATCTGACCAGAACTTTGATTACATGTTCAAACTGCTCATTATCGGCAACAGCAGTGTTGGAAAAACCTCCTTTTTGTTCCGATATGCTGATGATTCCTTCACATCTGCATTTGTAAGCACGGTTGGCATCGATTTCAAAGTAAAAACGGTTTTCAAAAATGAAAAAAGAATTAAGCTACAGATTTGGGTAAGCTAAAAAATAATTCTGTGAATTAAGCAAACTGTAGTAGTTTTGATAGCATTTACACAACTGCAGGTTTGCATTGACTGTCATAACCCTTGTATATTTAGAGAGAGAGAGAGCATAGGAATGAAATAGCAGTTAATTATTTCTTGCATAGTTTTTCTGTCTTAAATATTAGAGTGCAAACAGTATTTTAAGATATTGAAGTACAGTTCCTTATCATTAATTAAATTCCTTTTGGAAATAATACAGGTTGACATGTATTAATATCTGTGCAGTGAGCTATAAACGTCTGTGCAATATGTAGACTATTGAAAGTGATACATGTTATAGCAAAGTACATTGAAATAACCAGTTTTAGGATCTGGTGTCTTCCCTTAAAAAATTATGAATGCATGTATGAACTATAATAGTGGATACACAACAGAAGGCATAATTTCTTGCTCTGTCATCCTGATCACCTGAAACATCTCCCGTCTTCTGCTGAGGAAGGAAACTCGTGCAAAGAGATAGTGTTATCCAGGCATACAAACCCCCTCATTCCTTGCCTATTCCTTAGAGACAGTAGAAATCTTTCTACCAGTGGTGAAAAATGAGGTGACAGGGAATAGGTTTCCCTTTCCACAAGCTCTCATCAAAAATAAATGATAGCCAAAACTTATTCCATAGAATCATAAAACATCCTGAGATGGGTGGAACCCCACTCCTGGCCCTGCACAGGACCAACACAACAATCACTCCATGTGCTTGACAGTCCTGTCAAAAACCTCTTGAATTCTGGCAGACCTAGTGCTGTGACCACCTCCCTGGGGAGCCTGTTCCAACACCCAACCACCCTCTGGGTGAAAAACCTTTTCCTAATATTCAGCCTAAAGCTCCAGTGACACAGCTTCATGCTATTCCTTTGGGCCCTGTCTCCGATCATAGAGAGAAGACATCAGTGCCTGCCCCTCCTCTTCCCCTCACAAGGAAGTTGTAACTGCAGTGAGGTCTCCCCTCTGTCTCCTCCAGGCTGAACAGACCAAGTGACCTCAGCTGCTCCTCATATGGGTTCCCCTCGAGGCCTCTCACCACCCTTGTGTCCCTTCTTTGGATGCTTTCTAATACCTTTGTGTCCTTTTTGTATTATGGTGGCCAAAACCACACACAGAACTCGAGGTGAGGCTGCCCAGTGCATGATGCCTTGGAGTAGCTTCCTAGAACAGAGGCTAGACGATATTAAGAGAGTAAAAGTGAGTATTTATTAAAGGTCTTCAGTATATACACCTTGGGCAGTCAGAAGCCTCCAAGAGCCTACACCCAAGATGAACAGTGGTCACGAGTTTTTCAGATAGATATGTTTGGTCTATTTACATATCAGGGGTTAATCCTCGAATTACAGCTTCAGGTAATGAAGTCATATACGCCCAGTTTGCTCCCTGCCCCCAGCTCACTTCTGTTTATACGTTTGGGGTCTGAGACAGTAAGGTGTCCTTGACTTCAGGCCTAGGGGAATTGTTTTCTCTCACCAAAATGTGAAGGCAGTAGCTAATTCTCTATAAAATTTTTGGAGTTATACACTAAAGCAGTACAGAATTTGATAAATATAAAAGCTAAAATCCTAAGGCATCATTCCCCCCAAAGCCACAATTCCTCTAGGCCAGAGGAATGCAGAGCAAAGTAGGACAATCCCTTCCCTTGCCCAGCTGTGCCTGGTGCACCCCAGGACACGGTTGAATTTAGGACAGATTCACTGATACATCCCCTCATTCTTGGGTGGTAGGGTGATGCTAAAAGGAGAGGGAGAAATAGTAAGATCTTTAGTAATGTGGAGCTAAAGCTTCAGGTCTTCCTGGTGTGCTTGAGGACTTTGAGCAGTGTTTCCTTTGTGAGACATTTGTAGGAGCCTTAAATCCCACATTTTTCTTTTTTTTTTTTTTTCCATGAATACAAGTAGTTGAAAATTCATTTAATGACAAGCAGCCATTAAATCTCAGAAAATCTTGGTTCAAATCTGACCAGATCATCTAGCATGATTTAAACAGCAGATGAATTGAATATTTTCTTAATATAGTACAATGGAGAGTTTCCCAGGGTTCTCTAGACTCTATATCATTAGGCTTCAGCCCTCGGTATCTCAAATAATTTGTTGTTTTGTCCCCTCTATGAGCTAGAACAGAGTTTTTGCCTCTCAACCTTTTTACACTTAGGTTATCACTATTGTCATTACTATAATAGTGGTACATGCTAGGTACTATGTATCACAGGAATATAATGTCATGCATATATATATATATATAACACTTCAATAACATGCTGGTTTCATTTTAGTAGTTTAATGTTGGAAATTGCATCGACAAAATCTTATTATTTTTTATAATGGAGCAATAAAATTGTGTTCATATTACATTTTTTACACGGTTACACAGTTCTTTACACAGTTCTTCTTTTAATCACCAAGTAACCATTACAGTAGATTTCATTGTTCATGTCTTTCCTAGCAAAAGCAGCAATGTTAGTTTACAAGGTTGTCATGGGATTAATTTGACTCCAGTATATTTTTAACCTCTCCATGTCACAAATATGTGTTTAGCTCAAAGCTGTCCAGTGATCTAGATGTGTTATGGTCTATCCCTGACATAGGTGGGATGTAGCAGCTGTGTTCTTCCCAGTTCTAGCAAAATGTGTTTTGTTGTTCTTTATATGGCATTAACATCAGAGTCCAAAGAGGCTGTGACAGTTCTTGCCTTAGAAAACTTGCAACCAAAATGACTGAAATAAACCCAAGAGCTGTGTGTTCCTTAGGGAAGAGGAAACAGAGGCTCAGAGCATAGAAAAGCCTTTCCTGTTTGTGAAGAGTCATGTGCCAGGAGGTAGGGTTAGAGACACAGATCACACTTTCGTAGGAAAGGGTTTTAATCCAAGCCAACACTACATCTTTCTTTGTGTTGCTGGTTGTTTTGGGATTTTTTGTGTGTTTTCTTTTCCTTTTTGTGTGTGTGTGGTTTTTTTTGTTTGTTTAGGTTTTTTTCACTAAATTTCTAATGCCAGTTCTTAAAAGGCTTTGTCATTGTCAAATTAACTCAAATTGCAACAGCACACTTATAGCTGTCTGTGCTTTTTAGATGGAATGTTCTGTGTTGGAGCATTGTGTTGCAGTTAAGCTTGCTAGTAAATCCTTTGATTGTTACACCTGTGAGACCTTCAATAAAATCAGTAAGGGATCTCAGAAAGCTGATCTAGTGCACAACATCTGAAATAGAGCACTATTGTTACCCTGTCTCCTAAGTTATATCCAGAGCAGAATTGTTCTTAATAGGCATTGTCTATATATGTAACTTGTCTATATTATATTATACTTTGTTATTTTTATTGGTTTATGCAAATAACTTTCTAAATTGAATAGTGCTTTTGCAATATCCATTTCTATTTCCTCTATTTATTTATTAATTTATGAAAGCCAATTTATATTTAATAGAATATAAAATCAAATGAATCATAGCGAGTGTGCTGTTAAATATGAGTAGAAACATGAGGTTATAATACTTGCATGAAATTATAACACCCCTCAAAATCAGCGACAAACTGTTTGGTGGCATCATGTGATAGCTGTTGTTTAGCATATATGAAATAAAATATTATTGAAAATCTCACAGTTTTGTAAACTCAGAAGACTGCAAATGCATCTTTAAAATGTGTTTTGAATGACAAAATTAGAAGTGCATTACTTTGCCATGGACGTAAGTGAAGAAATACATGGAATGATGCTGCTCTGCTATTCTTGCTTGACAATAAAATGCAGAAACGTGTAAATAGTAATGCTGTTAAGTCACTCAAATTCCCTATGTAGACACACAATCAATCTAATCCAATTTTTCCTGTTACAATTTTGTACATATTCTTCTAGGTTAATGTTCCTGCTTAATAGTGCTTTCAACAAGATACTTTGTGTTTGACTTGAAGCCCATTCGAGCTTGCAGATTCTGTCAGAATAAAATTCTCATATGCTTACCAGTGAAGGTTACAAGTTTGTTTAAAGTCAGCATGGACTCTCAAGGAAGCAGAGTCATTATTTAGTAATAAAATTCACAGTGTATTATCACGGATGAACTAGGAAGGGTTATCAGATTGAGGCAGGTGCTGTTTACATACTGGGATGTCCTGCAAGTCTTTTCTTTCTTTGAGGTTTTTTTCTTGCTTGGAGGCAATAATGTCTTTTCTCGAACTGTCTTCTTTAATTTTTCAAGTCAGGAAGGATGGGCTCCTCTAGTCCTTGCTGTAATATCATTTTCAAATGGTCAGAAAGAGCCTGCTGGGAGCACTGTAACATTTGCTTCTTTTCCTTCTGAGCAAACATCTTTCCACAGTATTTACTACTGAGATGAAAGAAGTTCATAGTTCAAGTGCTATATTGATTAGTGGTAGCATATTACCTTGTCATAGGACCACCATCTTGTCCTGAAATTTTGTTTCACAGGACTTTATGAGTGTGACAATCTGCTATGGACATTAGGAAGACAGAATATTAATGTCTCTTAACTTTTAGAGGACAGTAATAAAAAAAAAAGTGCTTTACCTAAAAAGGTATTGATTTCTCCATTGAAACTATAAAAAAAATTTGTAAAGAAAAATTGTCTGTATGCAGCACATACAGACACAGAATAAAAGTCCATTAGAGGGCTTTAGGATGTTTTAGAGTTTCAAATAATAAAAAGTAATATATTTTTCCTCCATTTGGTTTGAATTAGTAATATTAAAGGAAAGACCTGAAACTAGAAGGCCATAGGATTTTCTCAATTTCAAACTTACATTAAATTTTTGAAAATGATTTCTCAATATTAATTCAGACAAAAATACATTATAACTAAAATTATTAAAAGCTCAAATGTGTGTAAATCAGAAAATAAAAATAAGAACCTTTTAAATCTATCTGTAGCTGTAGAGTTATAAAGCCTTGCATTACTTTTGTGAACTGTCAATAATAAAATACAATTAACAGCCTGCAATAGTTTGTGGACAAATTATAGGTTTATTTGGACAGTAGAATTTGTTAGCTAACATGTCAAAACAAGGCCACAGAATAGGGATGAAAAAATAAAGTCTGGAAAAAATAAAGTCTTAGAAGAAAGCATAAAATTTGCAAAGACAGGTCAACATATTTAACTGGCAGTTTATCCATACCTCATCTTTGGCTCAGTTTTAAAATTTACTTGATCAGAAATCTCAGTGATTTCAAACTGATTTCAGTACAAGTTTTGTCTGAGGAATAAATTATCAAGTTTTCCCTCTCTGATCTGTTTATTGCAGAAAGGAGTTATAATTCCATTCATACAACCATATCTGATTGTAGCACTTTGGTGCAAATATCAAATAAGAACACTGCACTGCCTTTTGCTGCTTAGATGGCTTTTCCCTGGGACTAGCTGTAGACTTCAAGGGCTAGGTGCAACAATCACATAGAAAGATAGAAAGACATCCTCGTAGAGAAGACAGGATAAGTGCTGCTTGTGTCAGCATATCCTTCTCAGAAGTGTCTGTGACTGTTTCATTTGATACCCAAAATGTTGCTTCCTTCACAGCTTCTATAAATCATCATAGGGTTTAGGGACTATGTGAGGACTAGGTTTTATAAGCTGACTGAGAAAATGCAATGTTATCATTCAATAACTAAAACTATTGTAACTGTTGAAAAAAATCTATAAATATTAGGCACCTGTTTTTTTCTCTACAAGCTTCCAAACAGTCCTTTAGCAGTGAATAGAATTCAGATTAAAAAAAAAAAAAAAAGTGTGCGAATGTGTGTGAGTGTGTGTAGAAGGGTCTGTAGAGTACCAATATGCATGAGAATTGCCTTGATATTTAAGTCTTTGGGGAGTATCCTGCAGTAGCATAAAAGTGTGGAGGCAGTGCAGAATATTGCAGAAATACCCTGAAACACTGACTGGGGCTGTAACAATCAGTTCAAGAATCGCTAAATACACTGGTTCAGTAGAAAGATAGTGAAAGCTGAAGCAGTAGAAGTGGGAGTAGGAGTAGAATGTGGAGAAAGAGGATAGCAAATGTAGCAAGTATTTAATCACAAGATTTTCAGGTCCTGACTTTGTCACATCTGTCTCATCTGAGTGTTTTTGATGCTAAAAGGACCACAGTCCTTTACTGGAAAACCCAGAACTGTACTCATTAAAATTTTTTTGTAAGAAATGCTTCCTTGGGAAGTATTCAGTGTGTGAAAATATAGATGCATCCATTATAAACAATACACATCTTGTAAAACCAACTGCATTTCTTGTATAGAACCAGGGTTCAATCTCCAGTACCAAAGACCCTGGTGATGTAAAAGGCATGTTCAGTTCAGACTTCAGTGCAAAGAGCACATGATGTACACTTTGTGGGACAGGCCATGTTGGCCGGTGATTGTACTTTTAAAAATTCATATGCTATTTATTTAAAATGCAGCACTGGCTGTTCAAATATTTATGAGATACTTCAATTTTATTGCTATTAAAAAGTGCCTGTCTTGCGGGTTTTAAACACTCGTTGAACCCAACTCAAAAAAAAGGATGGTGACTATAAGTTCAGCACCCTGTCTAGGCAGCCCTGTGTCCTGATGCTGCATGCTTGCTTTAAAATGCACACCAAAGTAGTTCCAAAATCCTGGCCTCAAATAGTTTGGAGTGGAAATGTGAGGTAAATGTCAGCTCTGCAACTGCAACCAGCATTAAGTTCCACTATTTTTCTCAATATTCTGACAGTTTTTTGAATGCCTTCTGTAGAGTCTTGGGTCAAGGATTTCACTCATTCATGAAGTCCTGTGCTTTACAGAGCCCTCCAATGCTTACTTCACATTGCTAGACTTTAAATATTTTTTGACAAAGACTCCTGTTATTATCAAAATGATACATCTGTATTCAAAGGCATATATTAATTGGAAAGAAAAGGTTTTTTAGCAAAAGTTATTTAGCATAACTTATATTTCAAACGAGGCTTATCTCACTGTTTAACTTGAAGCTTATGTGGGAATTCTTTAAGAGAAACTTAGCTAAAGTAAGATCCTTTCCAGAACACTTTTATGTAGTGTGTCTTAGGCAGTTTTCTTCATTGGGCTCCAGGGAAATGCATCCTGCCACGTTTTAGGCCAACAAATCATCAAACTGCCACACTTCAAGTAATTGCAGCTCCCCCTAACCTGTGACCAGACTGCCTTTTGGTATAGCATTTTTACAGCTGCCTTTGCCTTCCACATAGTGATCTGCAAGTCACCAGTTTGTGACTGTCAGGAAGCATATACCATTGGAAGAACTGTCATGAACCAGCACTTGCACTCATGCAAATATCATATAAATGTTATATAGGCTCCCTAAAAGCTGGTGATGAGAAAATGAAAGAGAAGATAGGAAAGTATTTTGTAGATGTGTATCTGAATACCAAGGTTTTTTTGGTTTGGTTTGGTTTGGTTTGGTTTGGTTTTGGGGTTTTTTTTTGTGAGAGAGGAGTCAGGGTGGGAAAGAAATAATGAAATTAATGATTTTGCTGTGGGATCTGGATCAAGAACAGTTACACTGGACTAAATTTGAAAAATGAATAAGCTATTTTAATTGTACAAACTCAAGAGAATTCAGAGAGTCTGATAGTATACTTTAAACTGTCAATGTAACTTATACTTAATAAGTTATCATTTTAATAAGCAAAACTAAGCCTATTTCTAATACGAAATTAATGTTGACAGCATTCCTAAAAGTGAAATCAACTGTGCTGCAAGGTCCCATGAACCACTTTAGCAGCAAATTTATACATCTATACAGTTGCAGTGAATCTACAAAGAAAAACAAAATAAAAGAAGCCTGTACAGGCTCTTTGTTGAATTTTAATAAGATTCATGTTGTAGATTAGAGCAAAATGTTGCACTCTTGCTGTGCAGTTGTTGCTTTGAAATCACAGGCCCAGAGCCTTGGACAAGAGCCATAATGTAAATACCATGAAAATGGGAGTGTAGAGATAATATTTAAAGCTCACTTTTGCCCTCTCCTGCTGCTCAATGCAAGCTGTTTCCCTGTGCTATGTTAGAACATCTTGAAGTCGTTCTGAAATGATGCTGAGTTGAAAGGGACACAAGTGACTGAGGGAGGATACGAGGGTCACACAGAAAGAACACATTTTTATTTAATGCTAGTCAATTTGCATTTTGTTCAGGAAGTAAGCTTAGGTGCATTTTGTCAGAGCACAGAGCCATCAGGGTCTCTGTATCACATGAGGATGTTTGTAGTAGTTTATAGTAGTAGCTTATGTAGTAGCATATATAATGGGCAATGCATGCAGATTTTTACATGTGAAATTATGATATCAAATGAAACAGCATCTCTGGAGAATTTAGCTCTGTATTTATATTGATATTTGTTGTTCAGATAAGAAAAAGCAGTTAGTGTATCACTGGCAATTTTTTGTTCTGTTAAGGAAACTGGTTTTTCCACTTTTCTTTCTTTTCAGTGTAGTTGAAGGCTAATCTCTTTCAATCTTTCCCGAATAAACATATTGTTCTTTTGTAATCGTCTTGGTGTTTTCTGGTTTAATCCAGATTGTTTTATTACTCACTCTTCATAATTCCCCAATTTCTACCTGTTAGGACTTGTTTATTCATTAATTGCAGTTTGAGAAATACAGAGATATTTTACCACAATGACTCAATAACTCAGATAGAGGTTGTCAATGGTGTAATTTGCTGACTTTTTTACTCTAAAATTAGTATGGTATCTATCTATATATGATGGTAGCTATATATGTATGAAGAAAGTTCTTAATTTTCTGGCCATCAGGTTATTATTTGTGTGTATTCATAAAAAGAAAAAGGAATTTAGGTCTGCCACAGGAAGTCAATTTTTCTCTTGTGACAGCAAGAATGATACTCAGTGGGCACTGTTGCCCTGTATAGATTAGATACTATTGACTTTGGTTTATTTTATTTGGAAACAAAGCCCACTCTGCAAAAATAAATATGAAGTAAACTCTCATAAAGAGTTTCTGGTTTTCCTTTATAGATTATATGGTTTGTGATGCTGACTACTAAGGCCTATATTGGTTCATCTTAATGAAGCATTCCAGAATGAGCTGAGCTAAATTAAAAAACACCTGGATATGTAATGTTTCAGAATTCTATATTCACCTAAAATTAGGACATGTACTGTCTGCAATGTCCTTAAATCTTTTGGGACTGCTTATTTCTGACCTCTTCTCCAAAAGTTATTCAAATTCTAGTCATCTTACAAGACTTCTTAATAGCCATTAGTGCAATTTACTTCAGGTGCAATTTCTTTGGAGAATTCTGTGAATAGGGTTTCTAGATTTTAGTGGATATGATCACACACAATATAGCATCACGTATGCTAACAGTGAACTAGGAAGGTGAGAGCTGAAGTGTGAGAGCATCTCAGCTGGCTGGGTGTAAACGTAAGTGTCTTCAACTGTGTGAAGAAAAGGAATCAAAGTAATTTCCTGGAGAGCACTGGTTTCAGTACTGGAAAGAAGGGTGGGTGAGGAACTAATGACAAGATGTTTTGACAGGAGAGGGCATCAGACTTAAAATGCATTGTGTAAAGATTTTAAGACTCAAATAGGTAGTAAACTTAAGACATAGTAGGTATATGCTAATAATGATTGTAAATGACGGGAAGTTGGAACATGCTACCAGTATAGAAGAAGATCAGAATATCATACATAAAAAGAACCCTACTAGCTTTCAGTGTCAGGTAACAGAACTGGAATCGAATTTGACTATATCAAATTGGACACTTCAGGAACAAGAATAAGAAAGTACTTTTTAAAGTATAAGTTATTTAGTTAATAACCACTTAATAAAGGCATGATCTGAGTATATAAGAAAACAAAGGGTTTCCTACTAACCATCCAAGGAAAAACAGTTAATATGGTTTTTGCATGTGCCTGGTGAAGTATTTCTGAGGAAATGGGACTATTTCATTATCTACTGGACTGGAGATACTTGATATGGAGAAAGAATTTCAAACTGACAACAGGTAAAGAAAGAAACCTATTGTACTACATAGCAGAACTAAAGGAAACAGAAGGAGACAAAAAATGTTAAGTTTTTTACTGTAAAAAAAAGGCAAGACTAATACTTTAGTTTTTTATAAAGCTTGTGCTTTGGTTTCATTTGTTTTGGTTTGGTTTGGTTTTTTCTCACAAACACTTAATTTTGTCCAAAATGCACAATCCTCCACTGACAAACAGTTTAGATGAGAAAAAAAATGTGTGAGCAGGCCTATTATTTACATGATGTCAATGTACTAAAGAAACCTGTAACAAGTGAACAGGATATGCACTGATCATCTGTATAAAAGACAGAGGCATTCATGGTTTGACTTAGAAAGCTTCTGTGGATCTGGGCTGACAAGTGGCACTTGGACCTTTCTGAATGCTCACAGTTGCTACTCCCCAGTCGTATGCTTGTATCATACTTTGAATATGGTGGTAATCTTGTATAGAGTACCTAAAGGACTCAGGTATCTGTCTTGCTTCTCTGCTTCATGAGACAACAACATTTTTTCTGCTCATATTTAGACCAACTTCCTTTCAGAATGTCCATCTGTCAGATACTAATAATGCTGTCTTTTCATAGCACTCTGCTTCTGGCAGTTTAATTTATTGTGGGGTTCAAAATAGTGTCAGTAGCTAGCTGCATCCCATAAAGTAGAGCTGCTGGCATGTAGCAGAATCACAGCAGGAGCAAAAGTGGCAAATAGGAATCAGTTTGGTCTTTGGGTATGATGTGTCTGGCAGACAGAGCAGCTCACTAAACAGCTGCTGAGTGTGAACATGTCTTTTGCCATGATGCAGGTAGTATGGAACCTGTCAAGGCAGAAAAACATTAAAGAGGTCATTTAATGGCAAAGGAGGTTATAGTGGCTTTGGTTGGGAAATGGAAATGCTGGGATAGCCAGTATTGTGCTAATTAGAGGAGAAGAGAGAAAACAAAAAGAAAGAAAAACAAGAATCATCACATATATGGTGGAAGCATATACGAGGAATCATGTGAAAATGAATGTCAAATCTGAAGCAAGATTGTAATTAGCAGCCTGAAGGATGAAAAGACCTTACAGAAAAGTCAGATAGTCCAGGACAAATGACTTTATGCTGAAAGTTATGAATGCCATTATGATTGTGCAGAAACAGGAACCTTAAAGCTAAATGGAATAAGCAATGATAGAAGATGGCATTTGTACATGAAAGCAGCAATGATAGAAAGCATTTGTATATAACACGCTTAATTAGACTTCAGCTCTGGAGATTATACTTACATATATTTAGAGCTAAATTTTTTTTCCTTGCTCTAATTGGAAGGCTAAGGCACTCAAAAGAAATACCCTGTTTTAAACCAGAAATCTTCATAGCTGCATGAGAAGAATAAGCCTGTGATTTTAAATGCATAGAAAGAAGAAAACCTGGAATTCTTCATAAATTTTGTCAGTCCCATACATGTAGATAAGTAATGGCTGTTCTTGGTAAAAGTGTATGTGAATTAAGGGAAGTCTGGGCAAACTCATGTTAAGAGATACTCACTGAGAGTATTTATAGTCACAAGAACTACTTCTAGCTCAGGAAACCAGAGAGCTGTGTGTGGTTGGAGATTTGAGGCATATTAAAAAGGACTATCATATATGTCCACCTTGTTGTCCTCCAATTTTCCCTAAATATTTAATAAACATTATTAGAGAGGATACCAACTAGCTATAATGTTTTTCATGTGACCCAGCAAGACTGGCCATACATACAGGTGTATGATCGACAAAACGTATCAGTTCTTTGCCTTCTCCAAGGAAAAGTTTCCCTGCTTTTTATGAAGCTGTATTTCCTAGCTAGACAAGTGCAAAATAATTCAGTTATGGCCATTTTAGTGCTCAGGCTTCTGTTACACACAAATGAGTCAATACTTTGAAAATGATGGGATCCAGGGAAATAGGAAATTTGCCTGCCTGTCCCTTACAACAAGGATTTTTAAGAGCTGTGTGGTAGTAGTTCACAAGTGATCACAGAAGAGGTTGAAGGTAAGGCAGGGCAGGACTGCAGTCTTCTTGTTTCACTGTGGTGAAGGATGCGGAATCAGGAACTGGATGGATTCCCGGAAATCTTCCATTAAATCTTTTTGTGCTTTGATTCTCATTTTTAAATATTGCTAAGGGCTAGATTTTTTTATTTTGTAGTGTCTGACAGATTACATACTGGCTTTCTTTTGCTAAAGTATAATATTTTTTTCCTCTTTTGAAGTGTCAGATATCACAGACTATTTCTATCTGAATTCCTTTAGAAATTCTTGGCTCCAATGCAGTGTTTCTTAGCCATTCCTGTTTGGGCCAGTGGTGTCCTCTAGGACAATCAGACAGGATCTGTGGAAGGAACACAGATATAAAATATATTCTTGCACATGTGAGTAAGGAAGGAAAATGAGGGAAAAGTAGTAGTTTACATGATTTAGCCCAGCTAGTACACAAATACACTAATACACTAGCCTAGTGTATTTGGCTAGAAATAGAAGCCCTTGTGGGGCATCTTGGAAAAATAAGTTGAGTAATCTTGACTTGGAAAGCCCTATTTTCCCTGTGCAAACATAGGACCACTACTGTCTCGCACCCGACTTGCAATGACCATTCACTCTTGAGCTCTTAATTTCTTTTTTTTCTTCTTCTTTTGTATAAACTGTGGGTTTCACCCTGGCCACTACACAGCCCTTGTGACCTAGTCCTGTGATATTTTTCATTTCGTATTGCCAGTTAGGAAACGAAATAACATTGCATGACTTTCCTTCTCTGGGTATAAAATAATAAATTAATATATACACCTTCTTTAAGAGTAGGAGATATTAAGGCAAGACTGAGTTAAGTGTGGATCAGGAGGCTGTTGTATTTTGAATATATTCTGGCAAGATGCTAGGGGCTATCTCTGTTGACAGTTATGAACATATGTTCATCTTTAACAATTTTGTCTCAGTTCAATCACTGTGCAAAGCAGTGTTGCCATCACACAGTATGGTACCACACCAAGGGTCTCAAACATGAAGCAGTGACACAGGGGTACAGCATGACTGGCCTTGGATTTTTAAGTTTGGGAGTTTATTTGACCTTTGGATTTTTACCTGGTATACTTACATGTAATACAGTGAGAACATGCAGAATACCCAGTGGTTTGCCCTAATTTACAGACCAATGCAGATAAATTGCTGAATGCAAAAGTAAATTTGGTTTTTTCCCCCTTGTATACGTAAGATCTTAGAAAATGGGATTCTGTATGCCAGGAGAACTCACTTCTTTACAGATGTTTTTTTCTGATCATGTAGAAGAAACACTAAGGTAGTGAGTTGCCCAAATATAACTTTCAACAGACCAGAATGGGTGTATGTCTCTTGTGAGAACTTGAGTTTTCAAAAGTAGCACTCACCTACTATGGTATTTCTCTTGGGAGCATACAGTTAAATCCAGTGATATTGGAATGCCTTCTTTAGTGTAGTTATAAACATGGCCTGTTTAGAATGGAATTTTAAATGCTGGAAGTTTCTTTTATTTTACAAATTTTTATCCAGTATATAATGTCCACTAGTATATTTTCCGTTGTTTTGTATAAGTGACTATAACTACCAAACTAAGTAATACGGGATACTTTTTTTTCTGAATGTCTTATGGATTTTGTCAGTACAAGGGTTTTAAATGTAGTTGACTGTTTCATAGTTTTTGATCATGTATGGCTTTTAATCATAGCAAAAATCTTCTTTTATGACAATCATTTCCGAGAGTGAGAAAGCTAATGTTGGATCACTGTGATTCATCCCCTTGGTAACCCAAATTGTATCTCAAGGCCTGCCAGACTTTTAGCATCTAGGAGATTAATAACTTCTGTTTTCTGTTTCTGAAACGGATTTTGTAGCTGTTCTTTGAGTAGGTTAGGGAGAAACAAAATAAATTTAATAGCTCTAAATGTCCTTGAAAGTCTTAATTCAAGGGATTGACTGTACTTCATCTAGAACCAAATCACCTGTAAATCTAACTTAGCCATTAGTGCTGTGACTATTGTGATTAAGTCAACAGCCAGCTTATATCAAAGTTGACTTCTAACTATTACATCAGAAAAATTTTCTCTTACAAAATGAAATTGTTTCCTGAACCTATGATGAGATTTTCACTCAGATTTCCAAATCTGGTAAATTTATGGGCAGAACTTCCAAACCTGATGATGTTCACTTTTTAGTAATTCAAACAAAAAAGCCTTCAGAAAAGTATACAGTTGCAACTTCTCAATTAATCTGTTCTGAAGTTGTATCTTACACATTGTTATTTATTGTTAAATTTAGGTATCTGTCTGAAGTTAGTAGTCTACTAGGACTGGTAGCCAGAAATATCTATCTTCAGAAGATGCTTTATTCTGTACTAAAAAGCATCTCTAAAACAAAAGTTCCATCTAAAATTTTCCTCTCTGGAAATATATGTTCTATTAAACAGAGAAAGAAGTGGGCATAAATATGGTAAAATGCTTATATTTTTGATGTCTGAATCACACCTTTATCAGCTTAAAAAAAAAAAAGGGAGGCCTTTGACAACAAGAACAGCTAATGGATGAGAGATTAATTTCAGTTTATTCATGGCTTTTCAGAATTTTTGTAAAAATCAGTGTGCTGTAAATTGATGACCAACAGAGCACTCTGGGCAGATTATGAATAGCACAAATGATATTAAGGAGACAGACATGAACCAATGAAGCAATGTTATGCATATAGAAGCCTCCTTTAGCTGGATGCCGTTGCTGAGATGATGCCAATATTTAATAATATTAGGGCTTTTTTGTTTTTTTGGTTTTGTTTGTTAGAACCAGGTGCCTTTGTTCACATTCTGAATTTCACTGTCTGGTGACAAAAGGGTTTTTTCAGAAGGAATACTAGGATGGATGGTAATGATTATAATTCAGGAAAGTTTAGAACTCAAAGATGTGAATCTGTCAGCTTTGTTAATTTTTCAGAAACACTTTGAGAGAAAGTATAGCCATCAAGGCAGAAATTTCAAGTGAAACAATAAATCCTAGTCCCACTGTGTATGTATAGATGCTTGCATCCATTTTAGGGAAAAAAAATAGAGGTATATTGATTATTTGATCTGATCTCTCTGTGGAGACCAAATGATGGTTTGAATTTTATTTTAATCATGGATATTTATTGGAAAACCTTTGCAGCAGAATCCAGAATGTTCTAGGAAATCTCTACTTTTTGGTCCAGCAAATGGTGCTGATGCCCTATTTTCACAAATATCCACCAAATCTTTTTGGTGTGAGGTTATATTTGCCAATCCTTTGAAGATAGGTCTTAATACCTGTTTCAGGTTGATAGGTTTAAAATTTTCTGTAGACCACTTATAGTTTCCAAAGGTGTTTATAGAATCATGGAATGTTTTGGGTTGTGTGTTTGGGAAGAGACTTTAAAGATCACTTAGTTTCAACACCTCTGCCATGAAGAGGGACACCTTCAACAACACCAGGTTGCCCAAAGCTCCATCCAGCCTGATTTTGTTTTCAACATTTTCAGGGATGGGGCATCCACAGCTTTTCTGGTGAAGCTGTTCTTGTGCCTCACCATCCTCTTTCCAAAGTAAAGAATTTCTCTCATATATCTAATGTAAATCTGCCTTGTTCAGTTTAAAGCCATCCCCTCCTTGTCCTACCACTACACGGCCTTGTAAACACTCCCTTTCCAGCCTTCTTATAGACTCCCTTTTCAGGTACTGGAAGGTGCAATAAGGTCACCCCAAAGGCTTCTCTTCTCCAGGCTGAACAACCTCAGCTCTCTCAGCCTTTCCTCACAAACAGGTGCTCAAGACCCCTGATCATTTTCCCCCATCTTTACTTCAACAGATCCAAATCCTTCTTATGTTGGTGGCCCCAGCTGGGACCTGCTGGCCACACTTCTTTGGATGCAGCCCAGGACAGTGTGGCTTTCTGGGCTGTGGGTCCCCATGGCTGGGTCATGTCCAGCCTCTCAGCCACCAGCACCCCGAAGTCCTTCTGCTCAGTGCTGCTCTTAATCCATTCACTGCCCAGCCTGTATTTGTTGGGATTGCCCTGGCCCATGTGCAGGACTTTGCACTTGGCCTTATTGAACTTCATGAGATTCCCATGGGCCCTCTTTGCCAAGCCTATCCAGGTCCCTCTGGATGACATCCCGTCCTTCAGGTGTGTCAAAAGCACCACTCAGATTGGTGCCATCTGCAGAGGGTCCACTTGATCCCAATGCTCATGCCACCATGTATTGTTTGTGATTAATCCTTCCTATGGAGAAAGAGGCTGTACTTCTTTAAATTTGATATTTTATAAGCATTTCTGGGCATGATTTTTCATAAGCAAAAGCTGCTTTATAATCAGTGACACAGTGCCTTATACACAACTTGCTGAGGAGTTGGCATGATTTTATAAAAGTCTCTTAGAATTTTTGATTGGTCATTTTTTATAATGCTTTTAAAAGTTGTCTTCTTTTCCCAAAATATTCTACAGATATTTATGTTTTCATGTTTGGAAAAGGACAACATATGCCCCAATGGGAGATGGGCCAGGCAGCAAAAGGTCTCCTGGGGCAATACATTAGATCAGGAAAGAACTTTAGAACAAACTGGTAAGAATTTCTTTGTTATTCCTGTTATTTATGGGGGCAGGACTCTGTGCTTCATAACCATAGCATAGGAAAAAGATACATAATTAGTTTCCTCAGTAGAAAGTTCTGCTCACCAATCCATTTTCTCATTTGTTTATATTTGTCAGAGAACACTGTGTAATGCTTGCTGCCATTCCTCTTATTGTTAATTATCTGGACTGTAATTTAATTGTCTTTTGTAGTGTTCTGCATTAGAAATCTTAAATAGTTTATTTCCTAAAAGCCAGGCATTTCCCTTGAACCCAAGCCAAGATTTTGCAGCATATGACTTAAGTAAATGAGCTGCATGTGATACTAATCATTTTGGGTTCGTCTCTTTCAGTCTCTAACAGGCTTTGGCACAAATCTGTACTTTTCCATGTCTTTTCAGAATTATTTCTGGGGTTCTTCAAAGAGGGGAGTCATAAGTAATTTTTGTGATTTGATACTTCCATGCCAGTATGCTGCTTATGTGCATGAAAATAGCATGCTTCCCTCTACCATGCACAAGAACATGTTCAGAAGAAACTCAGTTCTTTGTCTTTATGCTCCTTTCTGTTGTCAGGAGCTTCCAGAATTGAAATCAGTTACAAGTGAAAATCTTAATTTTCAGCTTCAGATCTCAGTTCTGCACCCTCTATGGGAGTGATTCCTGCTCACACAAATAGGACTATTGCAAAATAGTTAACTTGGGCAAATAAAGACTGAAAGACAGGACTATATTATTTACTCGCTAAAGGGGGGTCCAGGTTTAAAATCATTCAGCTTCAAATGTTACCATCAGTTTATCTCATGGCTAAATATATCTCTCTCCAGTAGCAACTAATTCCTAGTGGCAGCTGCCTGTTCTCAAATCACATTTTGTACCCATGTGCCTGTAATACATGTAGTTAATTATGACAAAGGACCGGGAAATGTTATTAGAGTCCAACCACTTAGAAACCCTCATTAATTGTGTGCAGGGCTGCCTGTGATTGGTTACTTTGGACACTGAGGATCATCTGTGTGCTGTTGAGTCTGCATAGAGAAAAAATCATGAGAACTAACATGTAGGAAAAAAGCCTTTTACTCTGATAAGGAGAATATTGCCTACGAATTTTCAAAAATAGGAGAAAAATTCATATTGATATTTGGGGAGTGTCTAATTTGTGGTGGAGTATCTGAAATATTGATGTTAGATAAGTGCATGTGTTCCTTTCTTCTTGTTATAAAAAATTACCTTGTCATAAAAAATTGCTATTATTTCTGAGGAACGCTAATGCTCTTTGTGGTCCCTACTGAGATTTTGAGGAAGGAAGGAGGAGGAATAACATTAGGTGAAGGGTGCACTTACAGGTTTAAGAAACCGTCTGCTTTTTACATCTGAATGTCATGTCTTCAGGACTTGTTTAGTCTTCTTGTTTGTACACACATCACCTATTCTTGTAGTGTAGGCTGAGGTGAGACCTTCTTTTTTCATGAAAAGAGGTAAAAAAAGTTGAAATAGCAGCTAGGGTAGGATTACATAAGAAAGAAAAAAATAAATTTGGGTTTAGAAGCTTACTATGAAATGTTTCCCCTGTTAAAATATCCTTAAATATTGAAGTGTCTCCTTTCTTGTTACTATTTCTTTCTATGAATGTAACTTCATGTTACACTGGATAAGGAGAGATTTTCCTTGTGTTGGCTGGGAATGTGCTTCTGGCAATAATGTGAATAGTGGTGTCTTCCCCACAACATTGACAAACAACAGAAGAGTGTCCACAATTTGCATGACGATTACAGATCAAAGCTGTAATTCTTCAGCTTCTTGCTTCTTGAGGTTTCTTGTTTCTTACCATATGGTCTAAGAACATCTGTGAAGAAATCAGTATATATGGCCTTCCTATATGCTTGCAAATAAATTTATTAAGCTGTTTAAGTTATTAAAGCTGCAACACAAAATTACAGTTGTATCTGATTTTTGCCTTACTTTACACTGGGCTTTTAATTGCAATCATTTCATAATTATTGCAGTGTTATTCTCTAATGTTATTTTAAAATAGGGAATTCAGTGGGCAGGGTGTACTTAGCTTAACAAAAAAAGCTGGGTAACTTTTACTTAAAGTAGCATTTCTCCCCAGATCTTTGCTGTAGAGGAATGCTAAATGATGATCCTAACAGTACAATGGATTCTGTAGAAGTTAGGAGTAGCAAAATAGTGTCTAGGTTTTGTGCTAGTTTGTTGCATAGGGATAAATATCATTCTTGTATCCTAAAATGATGGCTTGATATCACAGTATATTAAGGGACTATTTAAATAGTAAAGAATTTCTAGTAAAATTTCCAAAGATTTCCCATAGAATAGAAGTCACTTAACTGTTTTCATGGTTAAAAAAAAATAGTGTCTGCCAGTACTTGTAAAAAAGAGCAGCTAGTAAACTGGAAAATCTCGTTCTTTCTAGAAAACAGTAATTTTGCATTCATGTGTTTTGCTTTGTTTTCATGACAAAACAAAACTAAAAATTGTTTTGCTTTTGGCTTTCAAGACTTCTTAGTGTGTGATTCAGTTTAGTTTGGCACTTCACTGTAAGCTAAGTATGATTGTTGTGCCTCATGTTTTTCCTTCTTAAGGGCCCAACAACACAGTGGTAGGAATTAACTGGAACTAACAGCACTAATCATCCCTCTTGGACGGATACTAGGAGTAGCTGATTTAGTCTGCTCCATTTTCAGTAATTAGCTCATTATGTTCCTCCTCCTATCATTGTTCTGATATTCATCGGATCTCTGCATTTGCAGTGACTGAATTTTAAACAGGGAACTTAGCACAGATAAAAGGTCACACCTAGTAATTTTAAAATTATCTCAATTTTTAAGCACAGCTTTCTTTGGTTTTTCTATGCAGCCTCTCTGTCATTGGGGTATGGAATATTGGTTTGTGTGAACTGTGAATGACACAGGTACATTTTTGTATTCGCTGTCTTCAAGGAGGCAGCAACTGGAACAAACCTGGTGTGCAAATGCTTCAGTGGTACTGGTGCCCCAGGACATTTCATGGCACTGTTGAACTTGGGACAGCAATGTACAGAGATATGCAAGGCTGCTGGCAGCTGGAAAATAGTTGCTTTTATCATCTAAAGTAAAAAAATCAAGGGATAGTGTTGCGGGGTATGGTGCTAGATGAGCCTCATCTAGTACGGGTTGCCTTTCAGTGGTTAAGAAAGTCCTTTAGGTTCAAGTGGAAGTGGATTCCTTAGCTATCTTCAATTCATTATACCTTTTTAACAGCTAAAATTAATTTTATCTGTTTGTTAGCTTAAATTACTCTCTACAAAGCATATGTATACACATACATATTGTGTGATCTTTAATAATATACATACTATATTCACCCTTGATGCTGGTGGAAAATTTATAGAAGAATTCTGTAGCATTCCCCAATGCTATTAGCATTGGGGAAAAATGCTATTAACATTAGGGAAAAACTCTATTAGCACAACCTTCTTCATTAAACTGCACACATGATACTGTGTTTTCCCTGCTCTCCCACCTTCCCCATGGATGACATACTGGAGCATGTTCAGCAGAGGGTCTCCAGACTGCCCAAGAAGCTGGAGCATTGTAAGGAGAAACTGAGTGATCTGAGCTAGCTGGAGTATGGTAAGTTCAGAAGGACCTCAGAGCATCTTTCCCATACATGTAAGGAGATACCAGGATGTATGTCACAGAATCATAGAATTGTTCAGGTTGGGAAAGACCTTTATGATCTTTAAGTCCAGCCATCAGCATTCCACCAGGAAGAAATATATCTCTCTGTATAAGGAAAGGTTTTCTCCACAGTAGCAACAGCAAAGTAGTGAAAGAGAGCTCATGCAATCTTTTTTTTTTTGAAGTTTTTCAATATCCAAGTGAATACAGCTCTAAGCAACCTGATCTTAGAGATCACCCTGCATAGAGGTGAAGTCTGGGTTAGATGATCTTCCAGGGAGGCTTCCAATCTGAAATAGTTTATGGCCCTACAATTAACCACAGAAGAAAACTGAATAATTGATCAGTCTGCAGCTGTGATTTACTACAAAATAGTTGCTGCACTGGAATTTAAATTCTTGTGGTGCTTAGAATTTTGTAATAAATTTGTGTGAAATTGGAAGGGTAATTACGGGTAGTATCTTCTTTACACTTGACTAAAGATTTATAAGAACTACTTGGTATAGTTCTGTTGATTGAGGAAGAAATTAATTATGTATGATAATACTAATTACTCTTAGGTAAAAATACTGCTAGGTAAAAAACAATATCTCAAGAAGTACCTTTGTCTTGGTTCTAGCTATGCTTTACAGGCAGTTTTCTTATGGATAAAGTACAGGTATGCCAGCCAATCAGTCTCTTAGTTTCTTATGCACTGTGTCCTGCAAAGACATGGTATTTTCACTCTGCAAATCTGATAAAAATTGGTATGTGGAGAGGAGTAAACTCTATTTCTTTTACTGTCTGATATATCCAATTAGGTTTGCTGTGACATGATACACAAAGAGAGATTAAATTTTGCTTTTGTGGCTATCCTGCATATACTTCTGACATCTGTGGAATAAGTATGCTGGAGATGAGCCTTATGAATCTTTTGGGGTATTATAAGTGAGGTGTACTACACCTCTAACGAATTGTTACAAAATAAAATTTAAAAAATATAAAATCAATTTTATCAACAGAGGCTTTATCCATTGATTTTACACTACAGTAAAACACTAGTTTTTCAAAAGATTACATAAAACCAACAAAATAGAATTGATTAAGTGAAGCAAATATTATCAATGTAAGATCCATCAGTTGCTTTACACTAACAAGAAATGAGTACTACTTTCATTTCTTGGCTGCATGACTTGAGTGCTAACTTTCAGCTGTCATGGTTATGTGTACAGGGAGCAGTAATAACAGTGGTGTGCCTGATCATATGAAAAACAAAAGTGTGTTCTGCCAAGTGTGGGTGCAAAGTGTTGAGCAAAATGTGCCTTGAATTTAGCAAATTAAGCAGATTAAAAACTGATATTTGGCCGTAGCAGTACAGAATTGCTAGCTACTGTTTGAACTGTGACTCAAGACTATTGCAGGAATTCTTGTATATACCCACCAGTATCTGGAGGTTCCTAAGTGTAGATCACAGATTTGTTGCCAAGCTCTGTGTCCCATATGGATACTGTAACATCCAAAGGGTCAGCCCACTTAGTTAGAGGTTGCCCTGAGAAAGCCTCTGCTGTGTGCTGCAGTACTGAACAGCTTGACTCCACCAGCAGTTCTTGTCTCACTCCTCTCTTTTCTTTATGAGATGAAAGGAGGACTCAGGAAAGCACTTTCAGTGTTCAAAGCAGATGGAATAATAACCTCTGGGTGGGGAGCATGTGGCACTCATCCAGCAGATAGAAGGATAGAAAGCAGCTTATGATAGGAAAACAGATAAAGGAGAAGAGTGGAAAGAGTTTTGGGAGCCAAAATTGATTGCCCAAACGTGTAAGATTTGAAGGTATGTTCTATATGATGTATGTCATACAGAGACACTCAACTCCTCTTAGCAACCAACTCGGTCTTATTTATTTGAAAATTAGATAAATATCTAAGTACCTTCTCAGATCACCATGTCACTCATACTGAGACACTTTGATTTCATTGTGTTGGTAAGCAATATGGGAATAAAATAACAGAAAGACACACTTAGACACAAGGCTCTGTCAGATAAGGCTCATTAGCTGGCAGATCAGAAAGCCTGGTTCTGTGTCCAGCTTTGTCACTTCCTTTTGAGAAGCAGCTGTCCACATTCTTGTTTGTCCTGTGTGTAAGACTAGAGATGATCTTCCAACTGTCTGCTTGATGCAGTAGGTAGGTCTTTTAATCAAACCTTTTGAACTGTCTTGTCATTACAGAGTAGAGAAGGCCTCTTTGCAGGAGAATATTTTTTGTTGTATTTTAATTAATCGTGTTTGGATTTGAGGTTTAATACTTGGGAGAATCTTAGTGGAAGAGAGCAAAATTTCATTCTCAAAATGAAATATAGATGGTATTTTATAATTCTGTTAATGCTCTTTTGTACAGGAGCTAAAGAATTAAGAAAAATATCCACTGGGTAATATATTGATCCATTTAATCAAAATTAGAACTAGAAATGTTTTTATTTTCACCTGGTTTCTATCTGTAGCTTTCTTTCTAAATTAAACATTTCTGTAATGTGAGATGCAAAGCTTTCTGACATGTTTGGCATACACCTGAAAATTTAATCATGTGCTATTTATAGCATTTATATCGCATATAGAGAGCATATAAGCATATTGCCTATAGAGTGCAGGCAATGGCAGTTTGACAGGATCTGTGGGAACACTGTCCCCTGCATCCCTCCCCAGTGATTGTCCTGATGTTGCTTCTTCCATCACCTGACATGAGCCTGAGAATTGGAATAATTTTTCTCTTCTCATCTTCATTTAAATTAAGACGTTGAACCTATTTTACATATTTCAAAAACTGTTTTCGGAAGGTGCTTGTGAAACTACACCAATCATGATTTTTATTTTAAAACCTAATCCCTCTTTACAGTGCTTATGTTGGTTATGTGTTTAAAGAAAAGGGGAATTGGTGAGAGGAATAGAAGAATACCCAAATACTTCAGAAGTGAGGCATTCAACACAAATGTTGTAAATGTACAGGCAGAGAAAGTTTAAACCACCTGCCCTGGCTGATGACGACCTACTTCTCTGCTAAGATTCCATTTACTTTCCTTTCTTGACTCCTTATTTAACATGGATTATCTGTAGACTTATTTCAGGTTAGGGTATTTTTAAAGGCATTCATGTTTTGTAGTGGCTTATGTAGATGAAAATGCCATTATTTAATGTTTACAACTAAAAATATTCTTTCATATAAATTATTTTTCAAACCTCTCCCAGTGCAATCAGTCAAAATTATATTCAAAATCTCTAATTGCATCATTGGTCCAGAAATAAAGAACACTTCAATTGTTGAAAAAAAATAGTCATTCTGATTAAAAGGCCTTTCTTTTTTCTTCACACTACCTGAATAATTTTTAATTGATTTGAGAGCAGTTAAAAATGGCCTTTGTCTTCCCATTCTTTCCACAGTACAAGGGATCCTTCGAATTAAAAGTATTCAGACTTCTTATCTCATTTTTTTACTCTAGATGTTTTTCTATATTATCTTTGTATTGGTAGAGAACTATTATTTTTTCCTTTTATGAAACTTTAAAAATGTTTCTCCTTTACTAGTAGATGCAAAAAGTGCTTTTCATCAAGGCAGCATTATTCATGCTGATTCATCTGTGCTAGTCAGTTTTGAGGCAGAAGCATTTACTGATGATAATGCTGCAAAAAAAGGTCTTTCGGGGACAGAAGGCAAATCTCCCATTTTATTGCATTGGTCCAGATGCCAAAGAACAGCAACAATTCCCAAGAACACTAACAATACAGACCAGTGATATCTTCCAAAAGCTACACATTGTATGTATTTTTTTGATCCAGAAGTATGTTCTGCACAAGCCCTGTGCATAAACAGGTGGAATGCATTCTGGATACTTAGTAAAATTGATGTTCCTAATTCACTATGAGCAGAAATACGCTGTATGTATTAAATCTCGCTCCTTGACTGGCGCAATCTGCTTTTCATACAGTTCAGGTATATTCTTAATGACCTCCACTCTCTGTTTGGCAGACATTATTCTATGAGGCATCACTGCTAAAAAAAATAACTCAAAAACTGTTTTGAATTCTCAAATAACTGTCAGTGTCTTCTTGGCCACCTGGACACAGCCTGGCTCATGTTCAGCTGCTGTCACCAGCACCCCCAGGTCCTTTCCAGCCACTCTGCCCCAGCCTGTGGCACTGCCTGGGGTTGTGACCCAAAGGCAGGACCTGGCACTGGGCCTTGTTGAACCTCACACCATTGGCCTCAGCCTATGATCCAGCCTGTCCAGATCAGTGCTTAAAATCAGTAATCTTGTGCATCTTCTCTTTCTAAGCTTGTTTTTTTTTTTCCTTAGATTTTGGAATTTTCTTGGTGGGGTTTTTTGTGGTTTGTTTGTTGTGATTTGGTGGGGGTTTTTTTTGTTTGGGTTTTTTTTTTTTTTGTTTTTGGGGGGGGGGTTTTTTTTTT
>VXAX01004371.1:274360-293260 GCA_013399835.1 Leptocoma aspasia
TTTTTTTTACTTTGGTTTGTTTTTGTTATGGTTTGGGGGCTTTTGGGGGGTGTCTTGTTTTGCTTTACTGGCTTGTTTTTCTTTTTGCTTTGGTGTTTTTGGTTTTTGGTTTTGGTTTGCGTTTTTGTTGGCTTTGGTATTGTTTTTCCCAGAGGTACTGATAAAGTTCTGCTTTCCTCAAATGGCCATTTTGTAATCAGGATATGACTGAAGACACAAATGTAGCTACAAGAACAGTGACATAGTTTATGTATAAGCAATCTTTCCCCACACATATTCCTATGATACTGCATTTTTTTCACAGCAATGATATTTCTTTCCCCTAAAAAAGTAGTTCAAGGGNATCCCAACCAGATTAAATGTAACTTGTTTATGAGTAACTATTTTCACTATTGTTCCAGATCTGCTTGTCAGTAACTAAAAACTGAGGAAATTTCTAATCTTTTAATTAATATATTAATATATTACAGAATTGAATACTAACTCTGCATGTGCAGATGGCCATCTCCATTGTGAACTGTTATGCTTTAGTTTAAATGAAAAATAGAGAATAACTCTACTAGAATATAAATGTCTCTGTGGACACTGAGATTACAATAGTCTTTCTGGCGTAAAGAAAGGTAAAACTAATTAATCATGTCCTGTGAGTAGCTGATATGAACAGGAAGCCACAGATCCTTAAAATTCTTCTGATACCAAGACTGAAAGTCTCAAAGATCAATTAGTGTTTTTGTTTGTGTTACATTGCAGACCCACAAAGCAAACAAGAACCAAAGTTTGGATTTCCTAACTTGGTGTAGAGCCCAACAAGTCTCACACTGGTGGGTTTGGCTCTGCTGACATAAGTGCCAAGACCTCCTTCCTGGACAGCAGAGAGCAGGAAGAGTTTTATCTCACAATCATGGCTTCCTGAAGGATTCAACCCACAGAGTAACTAATGAGTTTTAATGAATCATAGGTTCCTATTGACATATTTGTATCAGAATTTCCATATTCTGTTTTGTATGTTCCCTTGAGTCTTAGGTGGAAAATAATTGGCCTAACTAAAGAACCCTCCAGAAGATACTTTCATTCTGTTTCTATGTTAAATTTAGGTTTCTCTTCTTTAGAGCATATACAGGTATATGACCTAGATCAGTTTTAAAAAGCCTGTATTTTAGCAATGCAGTATTTATCAAATTTCTTAACTTCTTACAGTCCTACAGGACAGGAACAATGAGAATCTAGACTTATAAAACACTCTTTATCTCTATACTTATATAATTTCAGAATTTTAATGTTGCAACTCCTAAGTGGTACATGAAACAACAAGATCATAAATAAGGAGTGTAATTCTCACAAGTAACTGTATTTAATAGTTGATGATTTAAGGCAAGTAACAGATTTTTTTAGCTGTGAGAAATCACATGAGAGTCGTGACTATTCTTCCTTGCTTTTCTTCATAATGAACTCTTTACTAACTTAGCTGTTTTACATATTATGGACTGAAGTATTGCTTCTCTATGCTACTGCCTGACTGCCATAGCTTTGACCTACTGTGAGCCCATTATGTACAACACTGTCTGGACATTTTATGTCCACCAAATTTGCAATAACATCATGACATGTGGAACTCTTGCTGCATAGATGAGTTTATTAGCAAGGCATATGCTTAAACTTTTAAGTCAGTGGGAACTTCGCCTTTATTTCTGTAGACCAAACTTCTCTGCAGACTTTCTGCTGCCAGCTGTCCCAATGAACCAGGAGTTTCTTTGCCCTTAATCTTTTGCATTGATAGTCCAGAGGTCCTTTTGAATCACTAGTTAATGAGGCATTCTTTTCCCATAAGGAAGCCAGTGTATGGACCTTAAGAGGAAACAGCATCATTCTTTGAAGTTAATGTAATAATAGGATATGATACTCTCTTTAAAGAGCATCCTTGTTTTATTACAGTGATAAAAAGAAGCTCTCAGAAGAGTAATTTTACAACACTTCGTGGAACATGAAAGCTGTGTGCCATTTAAAGCCTCTCCATCAGGCTTTGACTCAGCTGTCAGCCTTTCAGATAGCTTCAGTTGGCATCCCAAGCAGCTGACAGTCTAGCAAGTCTCTGGCCTGTACCCCTCCCTTTGTTTCCCTGCTAATTTATAAAGGAATCTCAAATGTTTTCTGTTGTTATTCAGTCACTTGGTACTCTTTTCAGATTTTATTTTATTGCCCCTGTCTTTGGCTCTGCCCTGATCTGTGTATCAGCTTCTGCAGTGTGTTCTCTGGCTGACTTTGTAGCCTTTCTTCTGTCATGCCTGCTTCAAGTTGGACAACCTATGTTATTCTCTTGTTGGAATTCCTCTTGTTTTACCTGTCTTCAAACTGTATCTTGCCTTGGAGCATCTGTTTACTTCTCCTTGTGCACCTAGTCAGACCTTTCATATCTCTTTTGCTTGACCTTCTAGGTGCTCTTTCTGATCTTGCCACGCTTTTACTCCTGCTTCTTCTCCCTACAACCTCTGTTCAAGTTGGAGGAAAATTACACTCAGTGTTTCCCATCCCCAAGTGATAACTTAATTTGTGTTTTCAGCTAGCCTTCAAGTCCCAACTCAAACAGTAACTGAGGAGGAAAATCAGAGGATTTCAGTTAAAGAGGTAAAATAAGTTTATCAAATTTCTGTAGAGAAAGAGTGTTTACATTCATATCAATTGACTAGATATTCATAAGATCTTCAGGCCTTTGTATTCTCATAGCAGCAAGCCCATAAGTGTTCTTAACATTTCTTCTACAGCTTTGTTTTTCAGGCCCAGCAGGACCTGTGCAAGACAGTCTTTTAATATGGATGAGCTCTTAAGCATTTTCAGTACACTTCAGAGCTTATTTTAGACCAACTTCAAGTGGAACATTTAATTCTCTTGTATTGGGGAAATACTTCAGGCAGTGTGGATTCTGAGAGTACAATACTCTCTGTACAGCACTGAGCATTGAATCACAGTCATGACCACACCACTGCATATAGAAAGCACTGATCTTCTATAAAAGTATCAAATATGCTTGATAAATGTTGGAGATCCCCTTGCATGCAACAGCTTTACATCATATTTACCCAAGTTACTCTAATCTTAAATTAAATCAATAATGTCTGCCATTCTGCAAGTTATGTACAACCATGGTGTCAAATTAATTTCTATAAAGGCACATTCCAGGTAATTGAGTAAAATATTGCCAAAGTGACTCTTCTGGATCTGAATCAATTTCATACTTCCATGTGTTCTCTTTTATTTGTGGAAGCATAAATGTTATTAGCAAATAACTCAGAAGTTCCTAAAATATAACCAAAAAAGACAAAATTTCTAGGAGAGTCCTGTTCCTCCAATAACTTCATGTATTTTCAATAAGTCTTCATTAGACAAACTTTATTTAAACGTCAAGCTATAAAACACCAAAAGACTACCTTAGTAGTATTTAAGTTATTTCTATGGAAAGCAGTGGAAATGTATTAATTTGTTACTATCCTTGAGACACAGATGAATGCAGAGAGGATGAGTACTTTTCACACTGAGGCATAATACAAGTTGTTTATCACCTTTAGGGGTTTTGTCTAAAACGAAAACAGCAACAACAAATCCCCCAGAAACAAAACAAACAAACAAACAGAAAATCCCAAAATGCTGAAAGCGAAAAAAAGGCTTCACATGCATATTATTATCTTAGAATTCCTTAGATAGAGGTTTCATTCATAAAAGGAAATACAGAACTTTGATATTTCAGTTAAATAACCATAATATTAAAGCTGAGAATTGTGTTGATGTGTTTTTCATGAAATTGAAACACTTTTCAGATATTTACCTATGAGCTTTTGAGGAAGTGCTAAATTGGAATAAATAATCCATATTTAAAGGAGACTGTCTAAATAATTTCCTCTCCCTCTAGCAGGAAGCTATGGGTAGATACCTTGCAGCATGAAGAAATCAGTCCTTGTCTCTGCTCACCCTGACCTCATTTTTATATGAGTTCCAGATACAGAGATATTAATTTCTTCCTGGAAATGTGCTTTATGTTTTTCTTGTAAGATGAATTTCTCAGGATGGATAATGTGGGAGTATTGGTACAAATAGTTGTAATTTCTCTGATGTCTGTCCTATCATATATGGCTAATTTAATGGACATGAAAGGCTCTTTCTTTAAATGTCTGGTGTTAAGATAATTTCATTAGTGATTTACACAATAGACAGTAAATAAGTGATACTTGACAATTAAAAATATGTTGTTGGACCTTGGTAAAGCAAATGTTAATGCAAATTTTGTTATGCAGCTCCCCCTTTAGAAAAAATCATTAGGAAAGTAAAGAACTAAAATAAATGTGTGCTTTTCTGCTAGAATTCACATTAATTTGATCTGTTGTTTGAGGAATTAAAATATTCTAAAAGAATAGAAGATGCAAAGCAGTTGGTGTTGCTTCAGTTTGTCATCATAAAAATTTTTCTAGAGGTACTGTAAGCCTAATTCTACAGCCCTTAAAAATGATCCATCTGTTGCAACAGGCTTGATGAGAATCTTGCTAGAAATCTGTATAAATATCAAACCTTGCAATAACTCATGACAAGAAGGAAATTAAAAATGTAGAGAGAGAAAATTTTAAATAAGGTAGTCTGCCTCTGCCATGTTTTTAAACATAAATAATTAAAATTGCCCCCTCTGAGTGCCTAGGGCCTCCACAAAGAGAAATACAGTGGACTTTCAACTTAAAAACCAGAGGTAAGTATTCTTTTTTTAATACTGTAAATTGTAGCAGACTTGGTCAGTGCTTCTTAGGCATATGTTGGCTGTATGGTTTAAATCACAGAATTTTCACTTTTAACTAAATGGAAAATAAATCTCTTAGTAACTGTTGGAAAAACTATACAGACAAAAAACAAAATACCCACTTAATGTAAGTGATGAAAACCTTCATGCTAAGAAGACAGAATGCCAGCCTTGAGGGTCATGAACAAAACCAAGAACCAAGCTAATGTCAGCTGCTTAGCTCAGGTTAGAAACATTTACTCATTATGTGGGTTTGAAGTGCAATTCCTATATAAAGTGTGGAGTTAAAATCACATAAATTAAATATATTACTATATTTACTTTTCACACAATTCTCTTTCTCAAGGCACAGTGTGGAAAAGTATCTATTTGTAATAGCTTAGAAAGAAAACTGCCAATCGAATCATAATAATTGTCTTATGATAGTTTACATATATGTAGGAAAGGGTAACCTTCTTTATTTTAGTTCTTTTACTATACTCTACAAAATAGTGACTTACAGACCTCTTTAGCTCACACAATAACTTAGTGTGTTAGTGAAGTAAATATCCACCACAGAAAACAATACAAATCCAACACAAAATAATAAGAAAAAAGACAGATTTAAGAGTTTACCTTCCATAGAGGTTTTGAGGGTTTTTATCCCTAATGTTAAAAATCAAATAAGTATTTTATGAGCTGCTTATATTTCTCTAATTTACAAAGAGGTTCAGCTCAGAAGTTAGTATATTTAAAGAATAAATTGTGAATTTCAATGCTTATCCAGAATTGGCAGCTCAAATTTCCTATTACAAACTGAAGTTCCAGTAACTCATGTCTTTGTAAACAGCTAAAATATTGGTTTCCTTTAATTTTTTTTTTTTTTGTAAGCTAATGGCACTGTCAAATATTCAAGATCTACTCTGGTTTTTTTTTTTTCCCTGATTAAATTAGGGACTGGCTCCTTCTGCTTTTATTTGAAATTTACATAACCATGGTACAGTAGCACATGTCAGCTGTGGGAAAAGCATTGCCAATTTCATAAAGTGATTATGAAAGAACTCTGTGCAAATCTCATATAGCATACAGCATATAGATGATAGAACATGCTATTGGGTTTTTACTGTTAATCTCCAGCAGAAGTTTATCACTGTTTTATTTAGTGTTTGTATTTATATGAATTTATTACACAAGTCATAGCATAGAAACATAAAACCCTCAAAAGATCATCTGGTCCAACCCTTCATGGAAAAGAGAGCCTAGATTTGATTTAAAAAAGTATTAAACTGTTAAAAATAAATTGAGGGATTGGAAATGCAAAGGAATTTTATTATAGTTATTATTTTTAGTTTTTCCCTAGATTCCCAGAATTCTCTGTAGGATATATATCAGTATTGACAAGAGACTTTTTAAAAAGCAGATGTCAGCAAAGTCTGGCTCAGAAATCCATTCCTCTAACTCAATAAAATGCATTAAAACATTGCTAGATTTAAGTGGCTTCTGTATTCTTTCTCTGTATGTTGAATAAAGAGCTTATTCCTCATCTATGGGAGTCAAATTCAGTGGTCACTGCTGCCAGGAGTCAGAGCCACTGTTCTCTTCTTCATGCAAAAAGTCCAGCCTGTAGGCTCTGGAGATAAGTCTTGTGTTTATCTGTAGACAACATAAGTCACCTTCAATGTCTGTCTGCACTCCTAAGGCCAGAGATGAGAGAGGACATTCACTAGGTGAGGAGACTCGAGATAAGAGCACTTTCCTGAAAGGTGGGAATGTTTTCAGCCATTGGACTGCCCAGGCTTTGATCTCTTTTATGTCCTGCCTGGATCAGAGCTGTATCTGTGAGGTTACCATATAAAAATGGTGACTGACACCATAACCACCACACAACTGAGGTTTTCATGACAAAAGTGGCAGTAGCTGCAGTGTTTTGTGCTGAACTCAATACTGTCAGCACCATCTAAACTGTTGTTAAAGGAAACTCCTTGGGGTTTAATTACCTGTGTTCCTAGTTTGTGATTTCCAAATATATTTACAATAACAAGAGGGACCCTTGACCTAGACAGTAAGAGCAAGTTTTACACAGGTATAATTACATCATTAAGAGAACTATAAAAATGGTAAAGCGGACATATATGTTGTTAGCCAGGCAAGAAAACTGTGGGTGTGGGTTGAATTCTCTGTCATACATGTCTACACAGCAGTGGTACAACTGAACAGGTACTTGATAGTCCCTGGGTTTTAGGAGGGAGGTCACAACCATGAATGTGTGTGATGCATCTACAAAAAAAAAAAAAAGAAAGGATAATAGTAAATACTGAAGTATTAACAACTAAATTACCACAAAACACATGAACATGTATTTGAATATCCAAATACATATTAGCTGTATCCACAGCTCTTATTAAATGTGGGAAATTTCTTCAAATAAGGCCATCTTTTTTTTGTGTTCAGCTACACAATGTGTAGTTCAATTGACCTTACTTATGTTAATGTGATTTGTAGATTTTCTTCTGGGTGCATTCAGGAGGGGTTGGAAAGAGCATACTGTCATCTTGGCATTTTGTGGGCTTCCTGGTTGCATGCCTGCTGAGGTTTTTCTTCCCAGGGGAAAGCTCATTTTCTCAGCACAGAATTCTATAAACATACCTCTGAGCTGTGTTTTCAAGGACACTGGTGTTGTTTTTCTGCCCTGTCTCCCAATATGGGAGATGTGGTTTTTCTATCTCTCAGCCAATGAGGTGGAGAACTGTTATTAATGAATTGTAAGCTTTCTAGCATTATTGTTTTGAGCATGAAGAAGTAAGCATCTGAGCTCTGTACCTGGGCACATAATAGCCCAAGCCTTCTGAACAATGGAGTCATTTTAATAAATCATATTAAGCCTTCTGATATTGGAATCAGAAAGTTCTGTTTCGCCGTCAGGCCACAACAATAGCATATAACTCACAACTAGATCATTTTCAGAGCACCACTTCATGGGACTCATGTTGCACACCTTTGCACAGAAAATGTGAATCACCATTATAGTATTGCTCTTTATTTGCAGCAGTCCCCATACCGTGCTTCCTGTTTTTCATGGGTGTGCCCAGCTCTGGCTCTAAGCACTTCAGTGTGATACTGACCAGAGGTGGTAATGGGGCACTTCACAACAGGTGATTTTGGGAGGTCTGTGGCTCACTGTAAGCAGAATAGCGGAAGGGTATAGCAAAAAACTGGGGTGGGATAGGGCTAAAGGCAGAGGTGGGGAAGCTGCCTCATGCACAGTACAAGCAGACACAGAGAGAGAATGAGATGAAAATAGTGTGGATGAGGTAGTGGATGCAGTGCCCTGGCTAGTAAACAGAAGCTGTGCAATGCACAGCTCTTCTCAGTGATGTGTGGTGAACAGCCAGAGCAGAGCATCCAACTGGCCATACCCAAAATGCTGCGTTGTCTCTTGTGAGCAGTGGCCCAACAGCAGTTGGGACAACAGGTGCTGAAAATTAAGAGGGTAACTTCAGCAGGGCTGAAGGCCTAAGATGCTGCACTGGCACTGAACCAGAAAGCCTCAGCAGCGAGAGGTTTACAGATTCCCCTACTGCCAATAGGTCTTGAATTCACTCTGCAACACATCCTCATTACTGTGGCTGGCAATTACTTTCTGAAGATACCAATTTTCATGCTAAATTATCAATTTTCAGCACTTGAGTAAATGGTTCTTTTGATTTTCATTGAAACATGTGAGAGTCTCCCTAAAAATATGCAGCATTTATGATCCCCGTCTCTGCTTAAGAAAAATAGCTATTTGAATGTGATAGGTTTTTAATTGGAAAAGATGTCATAATTGATTCTTAAAAACTTTGAAATATTTAATCTAATCTTGATCTAAAGTTTTGTTTAAGTTATAGATTGAATTGATATAGAGTCCATTTTTATATACAAAATGTTAGAGGACATTATCTGTGCTGCTGTGTCCTAATGACACAGATCCAATTTATAAGTTTATTCTGTATGGTAAGTAACATACAAAACACAGGGTAGTACAAGATACTTATTAGAAAAAGTTGTCTATATTTACAGAAGTAAACACTTTTAACTGTATCTTTCATAAAATCCAGCCCTTAGCCCTATGTCAATTAATTTTTAATAGTACTAGAAATTTTTTTCCGTACTAATGAAATACCCATTATACATCTCTGAGAATTAATGTAAGTAATATAATAGTGTGAGGCATCCTTTTTTTTTTCTGCAGTCAGGCTTTGTGTTGCAATTGCTTTATTTATGAGAGTGATACTATACAGCAGATTTTACTGTTTTAGGGGCAAATGAATGCTATACTAAGGATATAGTCACTTCTCAGAAATAAAGTTGGAAGGGAAGAGAAAAACTGGCACAGTTATAAGAGGTCTTGGATTTAATACTCACTCTATGTGATTGGATTTAATGTGTCACTCTACATGGCCAATTTATACAAGATATTCTGTTTCAAACACTCCACCTGGAAGGTATGCAGTTTGCCTATTTCTTTGTTCTTTACAGATGAACAGGTTATAAATGCACATAGGAGCTTTAAAAGTCAAAGAGAAGACAGAGGGGAAAACACATCATGTTTAAAAGCAAAGTATAGGAGTTGCATTGAGCACCGAGAAAGAAAAAATGCAGCCTAAAGAGATTTTTCTAGCTTTAGCCTTCAGCATTCTGTTATACAAATTAGAGAATTAAAATATAAACAAACACACCAACCTCCAAACAGTTCTGAACTTTCTAAATTAAGTGAAGTCTTAATAAGAAACCATGATGGGGTATGAATGACCTTAGGTCATCAGTCAGGACCCAAGTTCATTTATTGTCACTAGTGCGTCACCATCTCAGACCCTTGCTCACACTTCCTGCCACACTTCAGTCAGTTCAGACTTCACTAGCCCTGATCATGCTGCCTGGATCCTGGGGTGATGGTCAGCAGAGAAGAGAGATATCTGTTTGGGTGTCATGGCTTGAAAGTATATCACCCATCTTAAACACTATATTCTGCCCTATATGCTTTCCTTGGTAAGATTTAGTCTAGATTATCCTATAAAAAATGGAAGTGACATTTTTATGCTGCAATCTGGGTTTTTTTTATATGTTTGTTTTTTTAAAGGAGGGTTTATATATAATGTATAATTATATATAATATATTTGTTATTAAATGCTTTTGTTGTACACATTATTAAAATGGATTTAATGGGTTATTTTCAGCAGTGTTTCCAAAGACTTGTTAATTCACAAGATGTTCTGATAAAATACAGGGTGACTCTGATGTTCCAGTTATTCTATTTTAGATAAGCATATGGAAAGTCTAATAAAAGATTTCAGGGCAGAGAGTAATTTTTGTGGTTGGTAATTTTGCTCCATGTTCTGTTAAATTGTGCTGTGAGATTAAGATCCTTCTTGGGTGTATAAAATTACTAAATTGACTGTATTTTGTTTGAATTTTTGATTTAAAAGTATTACTTAGTTATTGATTGAATCTACTATTTCTGTACATTACATAATAAAGTACCTGTTGTACTTTATTCTGAAGCCTCCATGCTGGAACCACCTGAACCTGTTCAATCTTCTTGAACATCTAATGATGACTTACAGAGCTGTCCTCATTCACAGTTTTGAAGACTAAGTACCTAAAGTACTCAGGAACTCCTGTACATTAGAGAAGTTTGGTTTCATAATTTTGAAGAATATATACTTCCAGCAGCATCCAGCAACTTTGATGGTACCTGGCATCAAAGAAAAAGTAATATGAAACCAAAAGATTGTAGTATATCCATCTTAGACAAAATTATGTGTCACAAAGAACACATTTTCATCACATTGAAGAGTAAAAGGGAAAAAATGGGAAAAAATATCATGTGCTCCTCATATTTATTTGTTGCCTCTGCTCATCCATAAATGTGGCTGTGAAATCCAAAGCAGTTTGGTTTAGGAAAATTAATGACTTCTGTTTGAGCTGTGTGCTGTGGGCTGAAACACAGACCCCTGGGAAGCCTACATGGAGCCCCCTAATAAATAACCCTGGAATTATCTACAAAGCAGCAATCTTTGAGGATGCTTAAATGTGAAATGAGCAGACTTTTTTTTCCGTCACAGTATAGTAGAAACTATGTATTAGGGAAAAGCCCCAACCCTCCTTTCTGGGATCAGTTCTCACTTTGATCTTTATTCAAGTCTCCCCTTTGGCTGTCAGTCTGCCTTTTCAGTCACAGAAGTATTTTGTCAGCTGATGGATGATAATTCAGTTATGTCTGCATAATGAAATAACATGTCCCACAATTTAATCAAATCAGTAGAAAAAAATCTCCAGTTTTTATCTAGCATCAAAGTACACATGGTTTAGTATCTAATAATGCAATTTCCAGGTAACATGCTGGTCAGTGCTATATTCAGTGAACAGATTTCTGGGCTTTCTATTCAGGTTGTAGCAAAGGCAGAGTTTGCATCAAGGAAAAATGTAAGTCCACCCAAAAAGGTGTCTTTGGCAGTGAAAGAAGCCTGGAGAGGCATTGTTAAGGAGCCTGAATTATGTTCTCTGCTGTGTACTTAAAAGCTGTTCTATCAGGGGATTTATTGGCATGGCTTTTCAAATATTTTAGTCTAATCTGTATTTGAAAAAGATTCATTTAATTTGCTATCATGTACACTTAAATTTGAATTTCTTTGGCAAATAATATATGAATCCAAAATAATTCCAATATCTTAGTTTGCTTGCAGATCTGATTCACACTCCTGGATTTAGCTCTCCTGTTAGGTAATTCCTGTCTTTGTTTATAATTAATGAAATGCAAATGTATAAAGGAACAATTATGGAGAAGTTTATTTCCTTCTAGTCGTGCTTTGAGGAGGTCGGTAAGAATTCTGGGACTGTAGGCACAAATTTGCAATGTGAAAAATTTGCTTTCTTCTTTCCTGACATAAAGGCATAATACATGGGGCAAGTTTACAAAAAACCCACACCTCTTTATATCATAATAGGAATAGTGGAAAATACATGATTTGTGTTATATACCTATGGTCATATTGTACTTACATGTATATACTTATGAATTGCTGTATGTACACAGGAACAATCACTTTTGGGACTATATTGTTACCAAATTAGCAAACCCTACTACTACTACTACTACTACTACTACTACTCTTCCAAAACCACTATTACACGAGAGTTTTAAGAGTTTTTCCTGGGAAGGAACGGGATAGAGATGCAGTAGAATATGGTGGCTTTCAGGAAGCTGTCTCTTAATTTTACTGATATTTTAAATTACAAAACAAATATCACAGTGTATAAATTAAAGCAGAATTCCTGTGATCAGACATACACTACTTCAATGTAGTCAGTGGTGCACTGTAGGCAGCAAAGCTCTTTGAAAGTTATTTACACTCAATTTACTTTTAGACTGTTCTTTGACTGTATATAAGCCCAATGTCTGGTTTTGAAGTAGCTAGTGCTTTAATGTAGCTCTGATTATAATTATACTTGCTACAGATTTCACAGCTGGTCATTTTTCTGCTTCCATTAGACAGTAATTTCCTATTCCTTTATGATGCATTAAGACAGAATAATTCTGATTTCTGAAAGAACACCTGTCGTTCAAGAATCACAGCTGAAGAATAACACTAATTATAGTTCATCATATATGATCTAAATCCTACCTCTAGAAATTATTTATAACAGCTCATTTTATTTTATTGAAATATTTGCATTCAAAACTTCAAATAAACTATGGCAGTCATTTTGCCTGATAATAAATATGAGAATTATATAATATTTAGAAAGGAATTGTGCATTTCACTCAAGCCTTCTACCCTGACAAGTCTAAATCTCTTCATTGTTTTGATTTGGTATTTGATTTGAGCTCTTGTGATGACATTGCAGTTTCATGATGAATAGGATTCTACCCCTTTATTTATATCAGCATAAATGGTTTTGGATTTTTCTAAAGGTTAATTAATTAACTATTAAAGATCTAGCTTTTCTGTCTTTAAATATAGATTTTGTTACCAAAAATAAAATTAAGAATGGATATGGTGTAACTATGTATCTACAGAAGCAAAGAGACTTTTTTTCTCCGATTGTGTTCTGCTTGAAAATTTCATGCTAATTAATCTCATAATTAACTGTTTCACTTGCTTAAAAAATAAGGCAAAGGAAGATAAAATTAGCACTGTGAAATTAAAAACACTGTGAGTTCCTCAGAAAACTGAGAGATCTAGCTGCTTGGATTCTA
The DNA here is from genome assembly GCA_013399835.1 of Leptocoma aspasia. Lineage (NCBI taxonomy): Eukaryota > Metazoa > Chordata > Aves > Passeriformes > Nectariniidae > Leptocoma > Leptocoma aspasia. Next base: position 287,354 of record VXAX01004371.1, read on the forward strand.
GAAGGATCTGTCATTTTTGGGTGACACATTAGAAGTGAGTAATCAAAATAATTGCATAAATTCTCAGGTGTAAAGTGATGGTGTCTCAGGCCTTTGTGGATGTTGTGATTTATAAGCCTGTAAAAGTGAACCCAAAACCAGACTGGGATAGCCATGTTTTCCATATCCAAGAATGTCTTTCAGGAAATGTTTTTGTGATTCTACTACTCCCTAGATCTTTACAGCCTATGACCTATTTCTAGAGGGAGTTATTTTAAGGTTTTGGCCGGTAATTCCTTGATGCCCTTTGATCCAATTACCTGCTGTAATGAAATTTTTCACACAAACATAAACTTCAGCAGAAGTTGATTTTAGTAATCCAGTATTTTCCAGTGAAATAACCTTGCATCAAAAATTCCAAGTGCTAGTATTATTTCTTCAGTTAATTTAGCACTAAAATAATGAACATTTTATATGATCTTTTTTCTTGCCATAGAGTCTTATTATTTACTGTCTGTGAGTCACAGCAAACTGTTATTCATATGTAAAAGGTAAAAATGTTCATCACTTATAAATGATAAAGAATTAGCAGCTTCACATTTTTTTCTGAAGTTCTAAATGCAAAATATTAGTTTTACAAATTTTATTAACCTTCACCTCTGTTTCTTTACCTATGTCTAAAAAATTAAGTTTTCTTAGAAGTCCAAGGAGTAATGTTAGCTCATCTAATATTTGATTCCAGAATGTGATTACTGTTCTAGTCATCATCCAGCAAAGCACCTGAAGCTTGAATTCCTTATAAAAATTACTTAATCAAGATTTCTGGAAATGTCTCTTTATCAAAGTGCATCAGCCTACCTATGCATTTATAAATTTTGTGACATACTTTTTTGTTAAGAATCAGTCTATATTCTCTTGCCAGGTACCATGGACACCTCTAGAACTTCAAAGGCTGTTCCTTGAAGTGTAGAGGTCTTGCTGCTGTTTTGTTTGCCTGGTGCTGCTTTTTGAAATATAAATATATAAAAAAATTTCCTAGTTAATAAACTTCACCTTTGATACCTTTTATTTGCTTCATTTATTACTCTGTTTATTGAAAAAAAACTCTTGAATAATATTTCTTTCTCTCCTAGAGATGAGGTCCGTACACCCAAACCTGTCAGTGTTAGGAGTAATTTGGACCATGCTCATAAGATCATGCTGTAGCTTTTGGTCAGCCCTGAAGTGGTCAGACCATTGTACAGTCTCTTCCAACTGAAATCTTCAGGGGACAGTGCCTTCCAAATGAAATTCCCTTTGCCTTTGCCTTTGCCTTTGCCTTTTCCCTTCACCTTTTTCTTTCCTTTTTCTTTCCCCTTCCCTTTCCTTTCCTTCCATTCCTAGGCTTGGCAGTTACACTTTCTGGTAAGATTGGTTTTTTTCTCCGAAGTTTGATTTTAAAATTGCAAAGTAATTAGAATTGCTAAATATACTTATGCATATGCTAGGCACACAGCTCACAAACAGTCTGACCTAAAAGAAAAAGAGAGACCAAGGACCAAATTAAACAGCAATTTAGATGGTATCTGATTTAATTATGCCACTTTATGCCAGAATTCCCTACAAAGAGAATGCAAATATAAGGGTACTGTACTTGAAATAGTGCAAGATTCATAGATTAATCACACCTGACATATTTAACTTCTTTTTACAACTCACTCTTTAATAATTTACTGTTCTAAACCGTAACAAAATAACAGACATGATTGGGGGGTGTGCATTAAACAGTGTCAGCTGTTGACACGTTTTCATGCTAAATAACTATTTTCTTGTTAGAATAACTTGTGCTCTCTTCAATTACATGTCTCTCATCAAATACCAGGACAATAGAGAAGTGTTCTAAGCATGACCTTTTGCTATGTAGCCATAGTTCAGCTGTATTTATTGACAAGCAAGGGAACACAATGTCCTTTTGTTTTGGATGAAAATAATATATTTTTGACAAAACCCCACGCTCATATCAAGTAGTAGATTAAATTGTTGGTTCTATTTGGCATCTTTAAACTTTCTTTCCTTAGTGAAGAGATTTTAGGAGTGTTTATAGTGTATCTAAGAATTCCATATTGCTTTGATAAGACTTTTTTTTTGTGCCTTCAATCCAACTTAGAGTTTCCCCAAATTAGTAGATAAATCTTATGTGTGGATAATTCTAGCAGCATATTGATAACAAAAGTATCTTTATGTTATAGGGAATGTGTCCTCTTAATTCTTCCACAAGGAAACTAAAATAATTAAGGGTAAGGAAAAATTGTTTTCCAGAATCTTGCAAAATTCGGTAATTAAAGATTGGCTTTGAAAGAACTAGAGTAGTCATTCTAAGTCTAAAAGAAGATTTTTTGTCAATAACTGTCTGAAAGCCGCAGTGCACTCCTGTGTGGTATAAAAGGGATAAAAAGCTGTTGGAAAACAAAGGAGTCAAAAGTGGAAGAGAGAGGTTGGTGGAGACTGTCCTGAAAACGCACCTCTCAGTAGCCCTCTGTGTCAGTGGGGGGACAGTCCCCGGAAATACATGAGGGAACTGTGTGGCTGGTGGAGAGAGAATGGTGCATTCTGTGCTTTTGATACATCACTGGTGCAGTTCTCCAGAAAATAACAAGTGCTTTTTCAGCTGAGCCTTGGAATATAAAATACCTGCCTAAGGTGTGATAAACAAAGAACTTCCAGAATTTCCTTAGGTATCTTTATGCTTGCCCCAGGAAACAATGGTGCCACTGACATAGAAAGAGCATACAGAAGTTACCTATAGATCCTCCTACAAGGAATCTTCCAGACAGCTCTAAAATAGCATTTTGTTTTCAAGGTAGAAAGAAACTATTGTAGCACTGTAGCCCAGTACAGTGGTATTCAGCAAGTATTCTAAAGCACAAAGCTCTGCCTTTTACCAGCTCTCATATAAGTCCCTCATATAGGATTGGACTTCTGCCATGCCTGAACCATTCCAGAAATATTGCATTTATAGTTTCTTACTTAAAGTGAGTAAAATGTGTCTGGTTCTGTGTTGCAAGTTGTCTTCTTTCCTTTTTATAGATTTTAAATTAAAAAAAAAAAAAGCAGTGGTAAAAGTACAAGTTCATAGTAATTCCAGTGAGCCTTTAAACATGTTTTTAAACTTAATATTCTGACTAGAAGTGCATTCATTTACTCCTGGGGAGGTTTGGAAAGTTATTAATATTTAATAGGAATGTTTCTGTAATTTGTTCCAAATGAGAGAAACTTCACTGCAGATTTAAACACAGAGGCTTATCACAAGAAAAAGTAGAGGTGGGGGGAGAGTTTCTGGCAAGAGTGCTTGGTTTATGGTTTTAAAATGTCCTTTTTACTATGATGTAATTTTTCTCTTAGAGTTGGAGTGTTATAAGACTGTGCTTCTAAAAAAGACCCAGAACAAAATGTGCTAAGCTCACTGTTGTCATGAGGAAAGAGTTATTTTCTTAGGTCTCAATAGCCAAGAGGTACTGTTAGCTAATCACTGGGAAAAGATTTGCATAATATTGTAATATGATGGCAGTATTATGCAAATTTTTTCAGTGCAATGAGCCACTAACATAGAACTGTTATCAAAATGGCTGGTCAAATTTTTTGCTATCAGTGGATCCCAATTCATCCTGAATAATAAGGGTAAGTTAATTAAATATGAGTAATGAATATTAATAGAGAAAGCTCTTAGAGATGCAGAATAGGAATGAATAACAAGGGGAAGAGAAAGATGAAAGGTTATTATTTTGTGAATAGAAAGTTCCAGAGAGAAGCAGTTAATCAAAAAGATTTGTTAGTATATAACAGAGTACAGAAATGGGAAGAGCAATGTACTCCAGCATTCTAATGCCCCTCAAAATTGTTCTTAGTTTATGTGATAGTAGTCAACTTGACTCTAAGTCTGTTAACTTCCAATATAGATCAGTGTTTTTTTCTGCTCACTGCTAAATGGAAGGCATCTATGCCTCTGTATGTTTCATCTGTGGATGAAACAGCTCTACTTCTTATTTTCCTAATAGGAATATGCATAGGTCTCCCAGCAATAGGAATGACCATTCCAAACTATACCCATCCCACTGTAAGTGTGATGGCCACTTTAGTGTTTAGTGTGTTTAGTGTCCAAATTACCAAGTAAACTCCTGGAGCTTAAGGACACTTTCTCTCAAGTCTGAAGGTTGTCTGTAGTTGAGTATGGGATTTCTAAGATTACTGTTCCGAGTAATGTTATCATAAATCTTATATCTCTTCTTCTTTTCATTGAAATGCAGGTTGTTCTGATCACCTCAGGCTTTTCCAGAATTCAGTGGAATTTCAGCATTCTGAAATGATTATGGTTTTAGTAAACATTTTATTGATAATACATTCATTTTGGTTTATATTAAAAGTTTTTTTTTTCATTGCATATCAGGATGCATTTTTGGTCTCTCAATATAAAAATTAAAAAGCGGAAAAAGCCCCATTGCTGTTCCTGTATGATCTCAGGACTGGAGCAGGAGTTCTAAAAACCAAAAAATGACAAAACTGAGAATATCACATTTTTTTCATGTGCTGCTTCCCATATTGTAATACTTGCCTGTAAAACAAAGATACTTGTCACAGCTTAGCTGGTTTTGATTGCATAGAACTATTTTTTTCAGTATAGGTCTCTTTTGACTCATTGTTTTTCTGAAAAATGTGAGGAAATTTTTACATTTTGATTTACAAATATTTCAAAATAATACAAATAGAAAGTTATTATCTCATTTTTATCTGTAGATATAGTGACAAGCTGCACTCCAGAATTCATTTACCTTTGAATGTGACTTCTAAAATATACTTGCAATACTACATTAAGTGGAAATTAGATTTTATAAAATCATTATTTCCACTTTGTGGTTTTGGTAGCAGTATATATCATAACACTTGTCATAAAATAGAAAAAAGAGATCTTGAAAGCAAAACCTGAGCCTTTCCAGAAAGAAATTCTTCTTAAGACTTAAAATGAAGTTTGCTTAAAATATAAAGGAGTACTTTAATTTGTTTTACTTTTGAGGATAATGCCAAGTTCTACTTATCCAACACATGTCCAAAGATGGGGAAGAAGGACAAGTGGAATTAATACTCACATCCAGCAAATTAAATGACAGATGACAGTTAAAGTACAGATAGGACCAAGAGAAAGCTACAGCCTGTGGTGGGAAAAAGGGGGGCATGCACTGGCTCATGTTCATGGCAGCAAGGCTCAAAAATCGAGGCCAGAACTGACGGCAACTGAGGTCAAGTTCCACTGGACTAGAAAGGAGACAGTGCTACCCTGCTTTCCTAAATTTTGTGCTTTAGAAAGGCATTATAGCTGAGAATAGATGTATTATGCGACTCTTAAATATAAAAGAGAGAGAAGAAAGAACGGGAAAGGAGAAAAGCAGAGCATTTAAAATTGTATCAATTTCAGACACAATGAGCAGCTCCGTAGATGGAGTGAGGGAAAGTTAATCTGGCAGTAAAATACTTTTCCAGTGCCAGCCTGGACCTTTCTAGGAGCCAGTCTCTTAGTGCAGGCTCTGACGCACCTTCATCCTGCCAGGACAGCTCTCCCAGGCCCCTTTCTGATGGCCACATTTGGAATAACGCCTCTCCCAACTGCTCTGCCCCCAGATACTTCCAGATAGCCCTGCCATGTTCCTGCATCCCTCCTGCTTGAGGCAGAAACTGTCAGGTTTGATTCTGAGGTGAGTTATAAGGACTAGAACATAAGGTTAGCAGGTATGTATTAGCAAGCTCAGTAGCTGGATTTTCAAGTTCCAAATGCCTATATATATATATTTCTACAAACACATGTATGCATTCACAGATATACTCATATATTTATACATGTATAAATAGGTGTATGTATGTGTGTATATATATATATATATATATATATATATATATATA
>VXAX01004371.1:293285-312733 GCA_013399835.1 Leptocoma aspasia
ATATATATATGTATATGTATACACATATTCCCATATGAATACAAAAGACAGACTTCCAGGGAAACCAAACCCATGAGAAATTTGGAAAGAGCTGCTGACAGGAAATAGGTACATAAGCAAAGACTGAATTGGCAATGCACTGTCTTACATCTTTTGTGCATACGTTAGCTAAAATAAGTGTTTTGAACTGTGATTTCCTTTCCTTGTTGTAAGTGCTCATCTGTTTATGCTTTTATGTGCCTAACACTTTCTGTTGAAAGTACTGTTTGTTGAGAAACAGTGCTCCTGGGATAATCAGGTCCTCTGCTCCAGCAGCTTTTCTCCCTGTCCTCTTTCTCTGTGCCCTGCCCAGTTCCTTGTGATCTAAACCCACAGCTGCTCTTCCTGGGTGGTTAGCAGCAGGTTTCAGGCAGGTTTTCTCATCTCAAGAGGAATTTCGTGATTTTTGCAGAGATCATCTCTTGCCCTTCCTTGAATAACTTTTGTTTGTTTGTTTGTTTGTTGTTTGTTTATTCTGAGGAGAGGTAATATTTGGGGTCTTTTGGTTTTGTTTTCTTGTGGTGTGGGTTTTTTTTTTGTNCATCTCAAGAGGAATTTCGTGATTTTTGCAGAGATCATCTCTTGCCCTTCCTTGAATAACTTTTGTTTGTTTGTTTGTTTGTTTGTTGTTTGTTTATTCTGAGGAGAGGTAATATTTGGGGTCTTTTGGTTTTGTTTTTTTGTGGTGTGGGTTTTTTTTTTGTGGTTTTTGGTTGTTTGTTTGGTTGGGGGGATTAGGGTTTGTCATACTTTTATTTTTAGCCTTTTTTCACTGAGACCCCAGAAATACATGGGGAGAGATCAGAAAAATTAGAGAAATACAGAGTCTCTTTGATTGAGTTTATAATTAACCTTTGGGTAGCAACAGCAGGAAAGAAAAATTAAACTCATTGGGAAGCTGTGGTTCTTGATTGCTGTGACAGTTTTCTTTACTTAACAGAAAAATTTGGCCTGCAAATTGAGGATTCACCCAACTCACATTTCTAATTTTATCTTTCTATTTGCCTTGACTTCAAATGGTGTGGATGTGAAGCAGAGGTATAAACACCATCCAAGAATTCCTCCTTTACTCTTGCCAGGTTTATGGCACATAGAACAAGCTGTATTATGATATGACTAAAACTTGAAGTGAGGAAGTGGATCTAAAAAAGATATTTGTGTGTTTGGCATGCAGAACAGAAATGCAGAGGCACAGAGTCACTTAAGCATGCTAAAAAATAAATTTTTGTTTTGCAGTCTGAACTCTAATGACAGGCTCATTAAAACTTCTTGCTGCCAAATGCTGTTTGTTTTCACCTTCAGAACTATGTTAATAATGAGCAACTCCACTTGCAAGTTATTTGCATCAAGTATTGTTCCTGTCAGTGGTGCAGTGCTAGGTGAGAGAGAGGGCACACAATGGATGAATTCAAGTGCCTGATTTAACCCATTGCAAAAACACTGACTTAGTCTAAGCTGGTATGGCACATGTTCAATGAAGTCTAGCTTAGCAGGACTTGACAGTAGGATGGGTTTACTTCTGTTGAGTTAGATGACTGTACTTTGCAAGTAAGATACAAAATACTGTCTCCAGGATTACTATCAGAACCTTAGTTTGTATTTTGAGACTTTCCAGCCCCCTAAACTCTCAACTTCATGTGGAACACATGATTTCCTCTTGAGTCATCTAGCTTCCTGTCCTCAAGTGTTTCTACTTTCACAGATGGCTATTACATGATATCTCTCCATTCCTCTGGGAACATTGTTGTCAGCAGCTGCTGCATTCCCCATACACTAAAGCCTCTAATGATATAGTAGTATCACAGTAACGATCAGAATCTGTAGGAAATTTTCCATAACATTATTAAAGAGAGGAACACAGGACAAACACTGATTCATGTAGTTACTGTACAAACAACTAACATATCTTTGCTTATTGTTTTATTGTGTGTCAAATTTCACAGCTGTAAGTTTAACTCAAATGAAGAGCCAAGGTAATATAGAATTATTTGTCTGCCTATCATTTGATCACAGAGTTGGCCAAAAGCATACCAGATTGCTATCTTCATCAAGAGGCAGAACCAGATATTTTGCATTCAATCTATACCTCTACCATTCTTCTTTCCTTGTCTACAGATATATGTGCCTTCAAGACCTTTACTGATGGAAAAACTTTACTGGTCCTTTTAGTTATTGAATCACTTGCAAAAAGCAATAAATTTTGCTAATATGAAATCATACATATCAGGATCTGGAGCATGAAAATATTTGCAGATGACTAATTTCTATTATACATGAAAAAAATCAGTTTTATACATGAAAAAATCAGTTAAAAAAAGAAGCCTAACAAAGCATACTAGAGGCATCAAAACATTAAAAAGAAATCTGTGCAAGTATCAGAGTCTTCCAAATGCTCAAGACTGTAGGCTATTACCCTATGTGCTGTATACAATGCTCAGAAAATGGACAATTTCTAAAGTACTGTGACCACTAAACCTTATAATAATGTGATTTAATAATTAAAATCTGATACTTACTAAAAAAGATTCACAAAGATAGGATCAGCTAACCAGAAGCAAATGGAATAGTGTAGCTGTATTAAAAGTTGGCTTTATGAAAGTGAATGTAATATTTGAAAATATTTATTGTAGCTGCTGAGATTTTTTTTTTGTGTGTGTGTGTATGTGTTTTGCCTAAGATTTGTAAAATGCCTCTTTTTTTCCTTTTGTGTGTGGTAGTTTTCATAAAGCATTCCCTCACCCTCATTCATTTCTGCATTTCCACTCGTTTAATGAACAATCATCTGTTCTTACCAGACGTTAACTACATGAATGGAGAAGTCCCCAATATGATCTATGTGTCTTGTTTTCTGCTCATCAAAGATAAAAATTAACTGTCTTGTTTCAAATGCCAGTCAATAATAGGCCAAATTTTATTCTTCCTGAGGCTTATTTTATTTCATTTGCTTAGAAATAAACATCAGTCAGTGCAAATACAGATGTTATATTTTAGAATTTAAATCTAAGAAGACAGTCATCAGATCAATTCTTTGGTCTTGCCAAAGAATAGACTACGAAAATATAGCAGCAGACTGTAGCCCTACTTGAACTGGAAAAGGTTTTCTTCAAGTACCAGTATGTAACAGTACCTGAGGATACAATCTTAGTGATGTACAACTATAAATATGATAAAATATGGAAATCAATCCTTTTTTGCTTAGTTCTTCCATAACAATAAAAGCTAATAAACAGAAAGACCATATACGTAGTTGTATTATCTGTTTGAAATAAACTGAGTGTAATAAAATACAATATTTAATATTAAAGTATATGATTTTTCTAGTGTGCTACTCTCCTGTCAAATGGTATTTAACTTCCTTAATGGTCATGTGAAAGGACCTACCCTTAGGGTACTTATGAAGATATTCTTGTCTGAATACAAATAATATGCTTAGGAATATGTGGAACGCAAAAGTTTTGACACATTGGTTATTTATATTTGGGTTAATTTCTTACATGATCATAAAAACTTTACTGCATAAATTTTGCATTAGGCCTATTAAAATTTTAATTGCTTCTTCATAGCAAGTGAATATAAAATAATACCAAGAAGAATGTGATTCTCTATATTTGGAACTAATCTACTCCCTTTTATTAATAGTCATCCATCTATGTCATGTATACTGAAATATCACTTTAGAAAATATTTTGTATCATCCTATTAACATAGCATTAGCTATGAATTTAGAATTATGAATTAGAATTTGAGAACTACTCCAAATACCTGGTTACTTCCCAGACTGACACAAAACCAATGCTTGGGTGTAGTCAAACACCTTCTGTCCCAATGTCAGTCAGTGTTTGGATCTTTATCTGCAACTTCTTGCTCCTTTGTGTAAAATAATTTAAGAACTTTCATCTTGATTTGTCATCCTTTAAACTCATTTTTTATTTTCATTACTTATTTTTATAATCAAGAGTTCCTAAGCCCACCCTACGTGGCTTTACACTGAACAGAAAATAGTTAGTGTCTTGGACAGAAATCATCATTGACTAATGGCTTCATTGCTGGGGCTTTTCACCCTTATCTGCAGGTGGGCTTCAGTGGAAACCACCCAGAGCAAAATAAGATTGTCTTCAGTAAGAGCAGCCCCCTGCTTGTCATACTATCAAACATACTAATCAAACACATCTCTAACTAAAAACCAAGCAGATAGACACTGATAAAATTTGTTTGAAAATCCTTTTCTACAGGCTGAATGCTTGCTGTGGGCCGTATTTTGCTTCTGTGCCTCCCAGATATTTTGTCTAATAACAAATCAAATAAATGAAACCAACAACAAAACCCCCCACAAACCCAAACACCAAACCAATAAACAGAAGAAGTGAAAAAAAAAAGTTTTTTTCATAAATGAAATATGCATAGGCTTAGTGCACATCTTAATACCTTAATATTCAGGTACACAAGAAAATCTGGGAGCAGCTATCCAAGCTCTAGACCACAGCTGATACAGGCTCAGCCAGTTCAGAGCATAAGCAGAAAAAGTTTAGGTCTGTCTGGCCTTTCCCATGAAGATGTAACTTAACTTCATGTGAGACCTGCTAAAGTCTAACTACTACTTCAGCTTTTCATCTGGAATCACTGAAACTACATCAAAGCAGCAGCTACTGTAATCCAGGATGGACAGGAACCATATATTCTACCTAATGTTGTTAGTTTCATCGATGGCCTTGGCTTTTTTTTTAATCCAAAAGTGTCTTCTGTTGCATGTAGGATCTCCCTTTTTTATTTTATTAGTTTATGAAATGAATTATATATATGCAGAAATGGAGGCCTACCTAATCTATTTTTCTTTTATTCACAAGGGAGTACATCTAGATTAGAAACTATTTCAGAAAACATCCCAAATATGTTTGTTACTGGTTAGTCTTTGTAGGAAGGTAAATGAAACAGATTTATGTGTTTAGTAAAGTAATCTATTCCCTAGCTATTAAAAAAAATTGGAAATAATTATATTAATTTTAAAACTTTGTTAAAATTAAATATGCACAGATCATCTGTTAATCACAGGATTGCACTTAAATATGTGTCCTGTAATGCTGTCAATATTAATGGCTTAAAAGTATTAAACAGGTATGCTGGAACATGAAATAGTTTTGCATATCTTGTATTTCAATTATTGCTGTTGTGTCTCAACTTTAGTGTAGACATAGGTGGTTGTATCACAGGATCAAGGAGTACTTAGTGTTGGAAAAAACCCCTGGAGATCATGTCGTCCAAATGCCTGCCAAGGCGGGGTCACCCAGAGCGGGTGACACAGGAACACATCCAGGTGTGTGTTGGGCATCCGTCCCCAGAGAGGGAGACTCCACAACCTCCCTGGACAGCCTGTTCCAGTGCCACCCTCAATGTACAGAAGTTCTTCAGAAAGCTGAGGTGGAGCTTTTTGTGCTTAGTTTTATGGCCATTTCTCCTTGTCCTGTCACTGGGCACCACTGAAAAGGGTCTGGTAGCATCCTCTTGGAACCTGTCTTGAAATACTTATATTACATTTATAAAAGCATTAATGAGATCTTCTGCCAGACTTCTTTTCTCTCAACTAAACACTATGCCATACATTCCATTAAATATATTGAAAGCTAGCTGCTACCCTGAATAGTTTTTAATGGAATTAAGGAAAGATTAGGGAAAAAAATGGGTTGAGGTTGCTGATAGCAAATTTCTTCTTTTTTTTTTTGCCAGATATCATCCTTGTTTTAAGAGGACTGTCATACAGTTTTTTTTCTTTTCTTTTTTTTTTTTTGTCAGCAAAAAGGTATATTGGTGCTTGTTGACATGGGCACCTGTGAATTAAAATCACAAGAACAGAACAATTAGACATTGTCTTTTTGTTCAAGATGTTTCCTGGCTTCAGGAACCATCCTGTTCTTGTAATGAAGGTCCTAAGGATGCTATTTTGTTCCAGCATTTTACCCATATTTTATTTCTGTCACACTGGGAAGGTACAAGGCAGGAGCAGAAGAGAAAGTTCTTACCCAACTCTTTATTAGTGAATAAAGTGAATCACTAATGACTCAGGATATATGGGCTGACAGGGAGCCATGCCTTTCTGCTACTCCCCATTCTCCCCTCATGACAGAATTTATATGTCCCTCTTATTATGATCCAATGCAGATCCTATTTCTACTTATTCTCAGGATTACAGAGTTGCACAATAACTCTTTTCAGAGTTTTCTTTCTATTTAAAAAAAAAAAAAAAACCAAACAACAAAAAGAAAGAAAGAAGTCGTTGATGTATGTGCAATGTAAAAATTTTGTTTATTATTGTTTCAGGACACAGCAGGCCAGGAGAGGTACAGAACAATTACCACAGCTTACTACCGGGGTGCAATGGGCTTCATTTTAATGTATGACATCACAAATGAAGACTCTTTCAATGCTGTGCAGGATTGGTAAGTAAAAATGGGAATTTATATTAAATAAATACTCAGACAGTATGTGTGATATCACTTATCTGCTATGACAGTATAAATTGTTTTTGAAAACTTCCAGTTAAATGCTCAAGCATTCCTATACCTGAATATATGGCGGTGGTGTTTCTTTTTAGGTGTTGTTTTTTATTCATTGTCAGGAAAGACATTGAACATTTTAAAATGTTTTGCATATAATTAATTGTAACCATTGTGTTTTCTGTAATTTCAGTTCATACACATTATTGATATTACTAAAACCAGAAACATGCTAAAGTGGAGACTAACTGCTAAGATACCAGAAGGTGTTCCCATACTTTATGAAAAAAAATGAGATACCATATTTGAGGGTCATTTCTGAATTTAACTTTTTTATCTGTAGCTGGATATACATTGTTCTGTCAGTCCTGTGAATCAAATGTTAAGATGAACATTATCTGAACAGCAGAACCTCTAGAATGGCTGGAATTTGTACTACCTGGTGTTATGTGAATGTACAGATGTCTCCATAAAAGCAGAGATACAGTTTTAATCACACATGAGTCAGTCAGCATCCAGACAATCTAAAACTTTTTTTAAGTAAAGCTAACACAAAAGGAAAGCCAGAGTTTCCCTCAGTGATTTTTTTCCTTTTATGAGTTATTTTAATATCCAAGACCCTTCCAGCAGTTTTCTGAGTGATATGAATAACATTTGTCATGTGTGCTCCACGTGCCCTCTTGCATGTAGTTCCCACGGGACAACTGTGTTTGAAAGAGGATTTTGTTCAGAGTTTGTGTGATTTGTTCAGTATATTTCTTTGGCTTTTTAAAATTTATTTTAAGATATGTTCTAGCATGTACTTCTTTCAGGACCTACAAGGTCAGAAGCATGTTTCACACTTAAAAAGTAATGATCCTGTGATGCCTGTTTTTAACAGAAATTGTTACACAGCATTAAACCATCCAAGAAAAAGATTTTCTCTCTTTCATACTCTTCTACTTATTATTATGATAGAAGGTGTCAAAGAACCCATGGAGCACTTTCCCTCTCAACACCTGGAGTTTTTCTTGATCTGTATAAGACGAGATTGGTCATTTATCACACTGAAAATAATAACTGAACACCTTAGCTTCACTCTGCTGCAGTGAAATGGAATCTTGGGTTGCCTAACATTTCCCATGTAAGCATCAGGGTCATTTACAGTCCTCCAGGGGAAAGGGGCAGTTCCAGACTGTGTCCTATCATTTCTCCATCAAGTTATCTATATGCCTCTACACCAAATTGCTCTTATGAGCAACTTCTTCCATTTTTGACAGAATCTATAAGCTTGCATGAGTAGTATAGATTGGATAACTATCTTTGGACAACAGTGGAATGTGTCTGAGTGGAGTCCCTGTATGATACTCCAAGAGGCAGGAATCTTTGCTCCCTGTGAGTTGTTATGACAAACGGAGGTTTTGCCCATGTTGTACAAGCTGGAAACATAGTGTAAGTACTTGCTGTTACACATTTACTGCTCTGTTCAACAGCATGAGACAGAATGTCCTACCTACAAGAGGTAGCTGAAAGTGTTAGTTGATAGATGCTGCTGCAAAAGTTTAACAAAAACAGGGAATCAGGGAGTACACCAATCTCCCAGCTGAACCTGCAGATGTGACTGCCAATAGCACTGCTTCCCAGCCCTGCCAGATGAAGCACTTTCTTGCTTTGCCCTGCTTTTCATTGTCATGGGCTGATTCTGTTCTAGCACTGGGTTGATAATGTCTTGTCTAGGACCAGCTGTGATCTGAAAATTTCATTGTCCCATCTCCAGGCAAACCAGATGGCATGCCATGTATTATCTCTCTTCCTCTAACACAAAGACTCCTTTTATAGCAAGTGTAAATATGAGTACTTATTATTAATTTTCCCACCTGTTTGTTTTCCAGTCTCCTAGATCTGTTATGTGTGGCACTCTTTGTTTCCTGGTAGAAAGTAACCAGGCTTCATGCTAATCAAAAAGAAAAAAGTCACTGTAAAATGAAGCAAGGAAATATTTAAAAGCTATGGAGTTCTTAAATAGATTCATTATGAAATGTGATTTTTCAATCAAGTTTTACAAAGAGTTGACAGCTCTTATAGAAATTTGGTAGAAAGAAGGGATTGCAGTATTATCTGTCGAGAGCTACTGAGAAGTCATCTGCATGATGAAAGGAATGACAGATATGCTGAGTGCCTTACTTGTCAGGATGAGACATAGATTTGCCTGTTATTTGTATTTTTAATGTCATAAGCCCAGTTGCTGTTCTGCTGTTCTTCCTTTTTTTCATTACTCCCATCTCACAGCTCATAATTAATTTTGATCAGCCCTGGCTTCAGTTTTGATAGTAATTGCACAGCTTGCTTCTGAATGTGAGAAAAGTTAAAGAAAACTGGCAATTACCAATGCTGCAGAAAAGCAAGCATGGCTATGTGCAGGTATCTGTGTGTTTCTGAAAGTTACAAGAGGATAGAAAAGGGGCTTTTAAGTCCTTTTGGGACTGAAAGTGCTTTTCTCTGTGATAAATGTGCCTCTCTAAGCAGTAGTGCCTTTTCATATACATGCACAAGAGATCAAATTCAAGTTCAAATCACATCACATCAGCTTCAAGACTTGATCTAGAAAGTGCAGTGCAGTCAGGACAATGGATCTACAGGTACCTTTTAGGTTTGGATAAAGGACATTGGTTTAAAATGTGTGTTGGAATGATTTTTTATATTAAAAGATAGTTTTTGCAGCCTGAAATATGACTGACATTTCTGCTTTTTAACTACAGATATAGATAAATAATGGTTGTACCTCCTGATGCCATCTAAGTATATATTTACTCAACTGTGAAAAATTCTATAGGCAATGTCACTATTAACATTTTATATTAAAAAAAAACAGTATACATAATTTTATTTAAATCTGTTAGCACCTATATATGTAATATGTAGTCAAGAATTCAGAGAGAATGGATTTGTGCTGGAAGTCTGTCTGCTAGCAAAAAGAGCAAATCAAACATGCTTTGACTCAGCAGTTCTCATATGGAACTGTCCCCAGGGTCTGAAGTTGCTTTAACTAAGAGGCTTTTTCTTTCAGCAATGCAGCTAATGCTGCAAGATGTGTACCTTGAAATAGCTTGGTGCACTTTAAAGATGAAGATTTTCCTAAAAAGATGAAGATTTTGGGAACAGATACATTTCCTTTAAACAGGAATCAGTTGTACGGCATAATTTTCTGCTTGCCTGAGTTTTAAAGTAATAAAAGGATATGACCAAATAACCAAAACTTCCCATTTAGCTGAATTCTTAAGACAGCATCCATATGTTTCAAAAAAGTGGCCTAGTAGCATCTATTCTCTTTAGAAATTCCTTCTAATTAAATTTGAAGGTGAAATAGGTGAATGCTGAGAGTGGCTCAATGCCACATCAATGACTAACTTTTAGTTCAGCTGTAATGTCACAGTGCTTGCATTAATTCCTGTTTTATAGTAGCACCTGTAGCATCTACATTTGTTAACCTTTTCCCTCTATATATTTCAGCTGGAGGTGCTGTGCCTCTTTTCATCTTAGTGTTTCAGTCCATGTAAGTTGTGTCCTTAAAGGCAGTGGTCCCTTATGGTAGAGAGGGTGAAGGCTTTGTACTGTCTTTGCAACTGGTACCAACTCAATATGCTGAGTTCTATAGAAGTTCCAGGGAAATAAATGTCTCTGAGTTGAAATTCAACCTGTTTTTAAAAATTCTTTTCTAGACATCTAAATAATGAATTGGAAGGAATTGAAATGTCCTTATACTCACCATGTTTCTAATGCAATATCTTACCTAGGTCAGAAACAGCAGGTATCTAAAACATGATCTAAAAGGCTGAAGTCTTATGTTCCAGGTTGAAACCCTAGATGTGAAACTTCTCTAGGTCAGAAGGATGAATGGGGATAGAGCACATGGTATTTGTTTTTTTATACTTACTCTAAGTTGGTCCTCTGCACCTGAAAACTTTGTCCCAACTACAAATGTTTGTCCAGCAGTATTTTTATCACAGTCTGGTGACTGCTGAAGACACTGCTGTGGAGGGCTCCTTTGTGCATGAGTTCAAAAATTGAGAATTTCACATTGCTGAAATTTCAGATTCAGGGATGCTTCCTCAGGAAGCACATAAGGCTGAAGGAATCTAAGAGGCTTTGAGCTATTGATGATCTGTGTTTTGTAAACCTGTCAAGGTGTACAAAATCAGTTTTTCCTGCATTTTTGGCTGAGGCCTATGGGAGCAGGGAAGAAAGGATGCTAGGAAACACCTTGATTACCCTCACCCTTTAAAAAATATAGCATTTGTGAAAAATTATATGATGGATGCTTTTTTAATGTCCCTGTTGGAAAGATTATGGTTACACATATTCTTAAAGAATTCAGATGGTTTTTCATAAAAGATATTTCTCTTTCCTTTTCTTCTTTGCTTTTTCTAAGGTGTCATTTTAACAGCCCCCTTCTCCCCTGCTGCAGACTGCTCAAGCTTATGATCTTTGAGAAGAAATCAACTGTCAGAAGATACTATTTCATGAGGTGACAGAGCCTCAGTTCCCAGCAGTTAATTTGGGATTTTAAGAACTTTATCACACTCTGTTTACTTCTGTATTTAGACAGAAATTGTTTGCAGAATTTAGTAACAACTAATATACTCAGAACAGAATGAAAACTAATTTAATTTCAAATTAAAACCAGAACTAAATAGTGATTTTGCATTCTTTATCTTTGTCCATAACACATGGGGGGTAGTTGTTGGGTAGTGGGTCTAGACAAAGACTATAGGAATGCCATAACACCAGAGCACATCCTGAGCTGTGCAATATTACTTTAGCTGTTACTAGAAATATATGGGGAGTGTGGGAGCTGGATGTTCTTGTGATGCACATATCTTGATTAAACTATTCAGGGTATCATTTTAGATGGTTTTAAAGTAAAACCTTATAAAGAGTCTATGCTACAATACTGAGAATTAAGGTGTGAAAAATATGAAAGTTTTCACTTTCACATGGCATTTGGCTACTGGATTTACTAGATATGTCAGTAGTAGTTGTCATTCTGCAACAACATAATGGAAAAAATTCTTCCATTTCTTTGAACTTTTTCTGTTCATTCAACACCTCAACTGAACTAAAAGTTGGCAGGTACAGCTACAGTGCGCTAGAAATTGGGCCTTTATGTATTCTGTTATGTACTGTAATGGGAGATATGATTTTTCATAGACATTGAGGGAAAAGAAAAAACCAAACTGGAAAGGACATTAGCATGTTATAGGCAAATGCAAAAAATCCTCAAAACAAACGAAGCTATTAAGTTAATGTCAGCAATGCACACATTTCTAAAGGGCATGTGTTCATACCTTCCTGCTTCCACGTCTAAAATTTTAGTCTAATATTCATGCTTAACACAAGTTTTGTATACAGACAGGCTACTTTTCTTTTACCTCTCGATGCTGAACCTAGTTCTATCATTTAAGAAAAATCCATTATCTGCTATATACCAGGGAACAAATCTGGAAAGTGCCTCTAGGCAAATTGAGCCTCTGCCTCTCTTTGCCAAAGCACATGACCTGTCATGCAGCAGCTGATGGGGTCCTGAGGCACGGAGGGCAGCCACGTGCTGTGTGTGTCAGCGCCCACACGTGTCCTTGGGAGCCCTCTCCTTGGGGACACTGCTGGGACACAGTGGCACTGTGCCCACTGGGGAGTGACCTGTGCACAGGTTGAGTGTCTGCCGTGGGGCTGGCAGCAACCTCAGCACAGCCACACAGCTGAGAGCCAGCTGGAAAAATACTCAGATGGAGCAGACTGATGTTAAATGTGTATACAAGTTATACTGTATTTTACACAAACACACAAATATATATATATATAAACCTGTACTTGATATCAACATATATTTAAACTGGTTCCCTTTGGTTACTTTTGACATATCGATAGTTTTCAGCCACCGAGGAGCAAGGAGATGCATGCTGGTGGCTAATTTCATGTCATTCTCCTACTTAAAACAAAAGACATGCAAATTATACGCTGTGGAAAAAAACCCTGAAATTTATCACACTTTGATACTATCTTTTCATTTCTTTCTAAGTTTTTCTTCTGGACAATGATAAGGGGAAAGAGAAATGGTGTTATTTATGGACTTAAATATAAGAAACAAAAACGCATTTTGCAATTGGAAGTATTGATAGTAGTTGCAGTTACATGAAATTTACCATTTTCTTCTTTAATGCTTAGTATTGAAAATGTACTTTTGTTATGCACAAAATAACTCTAAAATTCTTTTCACTTTTTATCTTCACTTGTACTTTAAGAAGGACAAAGACCAGTGGCAGACTGGATTTTTTTTCTGAAAAAGAAATTTTCTAAGTTAAAAGTATTTTAAAAACAATTGTGAAAAGGTTATTCTTGGTGGAAAAAATATGTTTTAAAACACTGTATTCCAGACCAGTTTGCTTAGCCATTTTTCACTCATAGTTTGTTACAGCATTCCTGTTGTAGGAAATTGCATGAAAACAGTTCTCTGAGGTGACATCGTACCTTTTCCCTCAAAAGTCTGTCATCAAACTTTGTTTCACAAATGCTAAATTGGTGCTAACTCAAACTGCCTACATACTTTCCAGTTTTAAGACCCACTCCAATGTCTTCCACAATGTTTCTCCCAACATATAAAAAAAAAAGTATCCCCACATTTCAAACTGAAGGGCAGAGCATAGCCCTGTATATTTGAGGAATAACATTATACTGCAACTGCATTTTCCTAAAAAAGGAAAGAAGCATGTATTTAGTATGGAAAGAAGAGAAAATCTTGCAAATAGATCATTTGAGGTTTTTTAAAGTTCTATAATTTTCAGAAGATCACTCATGATAGACCAACAAAAAACATTATGTCATCCAAAGTATTTCGTGAAGTCATAGAATCCATAGAATACTTTGAGTTGGAAGAGACCCCTTGGGATCATCAAGTCCAACTCCTGGCCCTGTGCAGGACACTCCAAGAATAAAACCCTGTGACTGACAGCATTGTCCACACACTTAAATTCTGTCAGGCTTGGTGCTGTGACTACTTCCCCTAGGATCCTGTTCCAAAGCCCAGCCACCCTCTGTTCATGATAAACTAAACTTCCCCTGACTAAATTTCATGATGTTTCCTCGAGCTCTGTTACTGATGGCAGTGGTGAGGAGATCAGTGTCTGCCCCTCTGCTTCCCCTTATGAAGATTTTGAAGACCACAACAAGGTCTCCCCTCAGTCTCTTCCAAGCTGAACAGACCAAGTGACCTCAGTCGCTCCTCTTATGGCTCCAATTCCAGACTTTCACCATCCTCTTGTCCCTCCTTTGGATGTTCTCTAATAGCTTGATATTTGTTTTGTACTGTGGCTCCCAGCACTGGAGGTGAGGTCGCCCCAGCACAGAGCAGAGTGGGACAATCCCCTCCCTTGCCTGGCCGGCCACGCTGTCCCTGATGTCCCCAGGACACACTTGGCCCTCCTGGCTACGAGGGCACTGCTGACTCAAAGTTTTGTACATGCCATAAAGTATTACCCTCTCTTATCACTGACATTGCCAATGCATGGCTTTAGGAAAACTCTCCATGAAAAAGGACATATATCTGTTTTTCTAAAGGCTTTTCTTGATAACATTTGGTGTTAGGATTAAGCATCACGCTAGCCTGCACTACTTGCTTTGATAAAGATACTTATATTTTTCTTCCTACTAAACCCTGAATTTAAATATGTACATTACAAATAGGAATTTCTTCAAATCCTTATCAAAGTGGTTTGTGTCTTGAAAATAGTAAACCTTTGGCTTAAAAGTACAAACCTCATGAGAAAATGTTTTCTGTGGGTTTAATGTCCAAAAACTAATTCATGCATTATAACAGTTAATCAGGAAAGACAGATGTTACGTTTTCATGGCATTTATCATTCTTTCCTATCTTTATGCCCTTAAACCATAGAAAGAAACACGTTTGTGGAACAGAATTTTTTTGTGTGTGGGACTTGGTCCTATTGGCTCTTATGTTTGCTCCTTTCATTAATTTTGTTGTGGGACTAAGGGCTTCTGTGGAAGGTTTTACACCACTCTCTTGAACCTCCTTCACTGTAGATGTCACATTTTCTTAGATTCTAGGCAGCCACCCAGTATCAGGTTGTCCATTCAGCTGTCCTCAGCTGCTGGCCAACTGTCAAACCCTGCTGCTAGTGGGAAGTCTAATAAGAAAGAGGAGTAAACACTGACAGTTCCCTCAGAGTCTACTATGTCTTTCTTTTCCCTCTAATGTGAGCTCAGGCAGTAGAGTCAGTAAGTCACTGACAGCAATGACACACCCAGGTCCTACTCCGTCACCAGCTGGTGAGTGCAGCTCCTCAGTGAAGCTTGTCTCAACAACATGCTTCAGGATTAAGTCACTCTTGACTTCCACTGCACCTAATTGTCTTAAATAACTTTTTAATATATCTATATCTATATGTATCAGCTGACATGCTAGTTGATTAGGGCAGCTGTTGGCCATAACTAGACATGAGCTATTGCCACCACATTGCAGCCTCCTTGTTACCACCAGCTGCAGCTATATCATGAGTGTGGCTGCAACTTCTAAAATGAGCGTGGCTGCACCTTTCTCTGTAGCTAACACCCTGGCAGATAAGGGCTGAAGTTCTGGGGATTGATCTCTTGTTATTCCTGGTCTATGGTAAGGAAGGCTGCATCAGTCCTTTCCTAAGACTCTTTTCCTCAGACACAGAAATGTGGAGGTCTGTCTGATACGAAATGTCCAGAATCTTTTACCTGGAAAAACATCACAAACTAGCAAATTATGCCTTGCTCCTACTTACATCTGGCAAAAGGAGAGCTCTGGCTTAACTATCCCCATAAACTTGCTTTGTTGGACTGGAAATTTCACAGTGGAGATTTATTGTGCAGTTGATGAGGTAACACAGATACTCAGTCATTCAGAGAACTGTTGTTCAATAAAGGAGGTGTCTTCCAATCTGTACCACATCCTGCTCTTCTGCAGATATGATTCACTGAGGGTTACACTGAGGTGGATAAAAACAAACCAGATGATCAGATAAGTATCTGAATGCTGCTGGGCTGAACTTCTATCCATTAATTAGATTATGCTAAAATAATCGAATGAGGTTTTCAGTTTTGTCTGTTTTTTCCTATGATAATGCTTTTATTTTTCAAAAGGTTAAAGTGGATAATTTCTCTGACAGGGTAGTGGTGAGCTGTTGGAGTTTATCAGAAAGATAAAAACACTTTGGGATGGTAAAATATAACAGTATGCTAAAGAAGGTTTATAAAATTCTGAGTCTAATATTTAACAAGTCTGTCTATTTTATAGTTACACACTGCCAATAGTAAAATAAACAAATCCTGGTATATTATAATCAAATCACAATGTTTATTTTTGTTAGTAATAAAAGTCATACAATGTTGTGGCAATAATAGTTTTTATTGGCTGAGCAGTAACTAACACACCCTTATCTCCCTGTAACTGTGTTGACAGAGTTTTACAGTTGCTCAGCACTCCCAAATGAAAACTCTGCTGCCAGCCAACAACACCAGTCAAATCAGTGACTTAGTAATGTCCCTGAACAGTTTTCACTCTCATCTGAAGCTGCAGATTATTTTCTCAGTACTCTAGTGTTCTGAATTTGTTACTCTTCAGAGGAATATCATGATCCCTGTCCCACAGTCAAAGCTTGAGATTTGCTGATGGAGCTGTTCCTTTGGGGTTTCAATTTCACAGATATCTTCTGCAGTTTGGGATGTCTCAGTAGCATTAAGACTGCGGTTTCATTCATGCAACCTGGATGATTTTTGTTCAAAATCTCAAAAAGAAACCCAGACTATGTGAGTCAGTAGTAAAGCAGTGTACAACTTTGTGGGCAGTATGAAGTTTTACTGAGACCTTCTCCTTCATGAACCTTCTCACTTCTGCTCCCCTCTCCCCTCCTGTCCTCTGCACATGATTTCAAGAAGCCCTGTTTCGAGTGTCAAGCCTTGGCAGTTGTGCAAGTATATTAGCTGTGTGAGATACAGCCTATATGTGGGGGAGTACAACAAATTTTATTGAAATTGGTCCCTCTGGTCAAAAACTGCCATTAATGTTCTTGTATTGAAACGGAAACTTCAAAGTGACAGACTGCTGGTAGTGGTTATTTTCAAAGCATAGCCAAATGCTATTTAGGTGATTTAGGTTGTCTTTCATCAGAACATTGCAAGGCCTTGTCCATTAAACCAAGGCATTTGTAGTGAATGCTTAATAATGACAGTTTTCAGCCTTCTTTTTAAGTAGAGTTTTTTCCTAATCTCATTTGTTGTGCTGTGTTATGCTAATCATAAAATTCTTAATTAAGAAAATATTAAGAAAATAAAGCCTTAATTGTAACTACAGTTTAGTACCATCATCATTCTGGTCCTTAGGCCAAGGATCCCTAAAAGAACTTGTCTGTCCTCTTAGTGTCAGGTGACAGCATGTTAAATAAACATTTCTAATTTGGTAGATTTATTCATATAAAGTCATTATAAAATCAGGAAAAGGGAAAAAATATTTTAATTCCAAATTAAAGTTTCTACGTTTACTTGGTTCTTGCTCTTATTTTCCACAAAACAAGAGGCATTACAGTCTCTTTAAGCAGGACAAAAATACCTGCCTGCTATTTGACCAAGATATTGGATGTTTATTAAATATGGTTTAGCAGAAAACATACTTTAAAAGCACTGAATTTATCCAGGTGTTGTGAGAATGGGCAATAAAAACTGTCCCTTCAAGATCACAAACTGCTGTTAAAACTCCCCACAGGGACCAGAGGAGGGACTGTCTGTCTGCTTTAATCCTTCTCTGTGCTGGCCACCAAGCAACTGAGGACCACCTCAGTGGCCGAATATGTTGCAGTTTCCTTCAGCAAATAATGCAGCACCACAGAAACCTGCGACCAAGATGAAATGTCCCAGGGAGAGTCCGGGATAACAGTGTTTCCAATACATAAATTAAATTGCCTCACCCATACTTAGCTATCACAATGCAGTTCTCAGTTCTGCATACAAATAATTCTTGCAAAGTTATGCAGTTGTCCCCAAGATTAGACCCAGCACACATTGCTTCAGCAGTTTAGGACTGACCATCCTAAACCAAAGGGTCAGGCAGTGACAGCTCAGTGATAATGTGTGAAGTATTTAATCTCTACATCATTGCTTTAGTAGAAGATTGACAGCTATAGTTTTATTGGAACTGGGAATATGGTTTTATTTAAACTGGGGAGAGAAGGCATTGGTCTGTGCACAACTCTGGGAAGCAGCAAGAAAAGTGTGAAAAGCAGATACTGCTGCACAGCAGATTAGTTTTAACTCTACCAAGGACTTAGTAGTGACTTTATCGTTTCTTCTTTCTTGATACCACTGGGATTTTAAAAAATCAAACTAAAAGTTGGTTCCCACATGAAAGCACAAGAAAAGTTGTATCAGTCCAATGTTCACAGCGGGGAAGGCTTTCCTAACTCTTCACTTCCCTCTACTTGTAGCAAACATGTGCTGCCATAAGTTCACATCATGAAGAACTCCAAGGAGAAAAATAAATCTATGTTTTTTATCTTCAGTTGCCTTCTCCCACTCACAGGATACATCTCTATTTACAGTGCTTTGTACACAGCAAGTGAAAAGAAAATGTTACATCAATTAAAATGCAATCCATACAGAACGGCTCCCTTGTAAGACGATAATACTGACAAAACTGATTTCAGGCCCAGTTTGGCAGACAAATCTGCATGCCATCTTCAGTTTTTCTGTATCTGCATGATATCCCCAGTTTTGTTTTTTAAAATGGGCCATTTAGATAATGCCTGGAATAGGCTTACCTAGAGACAGAGGCCAAACAAAGATAAAAAGATAAAAGCAGATATATTTAGTGAAGGACTTTCAGGTACATTAAGGGCAGACAAAGCCTCCCCAAGGGGCTACACTCAAAATGGGACAATGGTCATGAGTTTTTCAGACAGATGTAAGTTTGATCTATTTTCATACCAGGGGTTAATTCTCCAATTACAGCTTCAGGTAATGAAGTCATATACCCCCAGTTCGCTCCCCCCGCCCCAATTTACTTATGTTTATACTTTTTGGGGCCTGAGGCAGAAGGGGTCCTTGGTTCTCAAGCTTACAAGGATTGTTTTGTCTGTCCAAAACACAAAGAGATCTTACCAACACTCTATATGGAGTTCAGAGTTATACACTACTGCAGTACAGGAACTGAAAAATATAAAAGGTAAAATCTTAAAGCATGAAGATGTACATTGAGCAAGAAAATTAGCATCTGTCACCACCTCATCTGTCATGAGGTGGTTGTTTTTTCCTATTGTTCCTGGAGGGAAAAACTCTGTAACAAATCCATATTAATTGAACACATTAAATTCTTACATACTAGATATGTGTGTACATTAGCAGAGACAGAGTGTACTAAAGAAAACAAAAATAAAAGAAAAGCATGAAGTAAATTCTTCTTCAAAACAATTCTGAAGAAAGAACTGAGAAAGGCTCTAGCAGTTTCTTTTGCTGGTCAGTGAGAGGAGCCTGTGTATTACAGCTCGCTCGTTAAAAGCAAGGAAGGAGCAGAACCTGCCTGTTACAGCCTCTGGGAGAAAGGGAGAGAACAAAATACGAGCCAGGCAGAATGGACGGGAATGCAAACCCTCCTTTGATGTAATATTTAGCATTAGTCCTTTCAGTATAACAGAGCTGAGTGTTACGGCCTCTGGGAGAAAGGGAGAGAACAAAATATGAACCAACCAGAATGGACAGCAATGCAAACCTTTCTTTGATGTAATATTTAGTATCAGTCCTTTTGGTTTTGCTTGCTTGGAGAGAATCAGCAAACACACCATTAAGACTCAATGACAAGAAACCTGTACCTGCAATTAAAAAAAAAAAGAAGAAAGAAATACATCGATTAAATTG
>VXAX01004371.1:312748-345715 GCA_013399835.1 Leptocoma aspasia
ATAACTTTTACATTATATTTTTAGATGCATAAATTGAAATTAGCCATTTTAGTCTCTCTTTTTATTTAGTACATCCTTTTTAATCCACATATTTTCTGAGCTTTTAAACTGCAAATGCTCAATTCTTTGCATAGAAGTTAAAGTTACAATTCTAAGCAGATTTAAAGACTTTTTTTTCACAGATCAAGGAAAATCAGTATTGGTAGTTCATCTAAAATACAAATGCTTATTCAGTTTTTTAAATAATCTTCTCAGAATTTTGTTGTCTATGCATATTTGAGTGAGTAGATTACAAAATATAGAGAAGTAACTAAGAATGATTAGTAAATGTTGCCTCTAGCAACTCATACAATATCTGTTAAGAGAGATTTATATTCTGAAAGTCATGGGTGTTTAAAATGACTTTCCAGTCTCCATGGAAACTCTAGTGAGTTAGTTACTGCAGTCACAGCTTAGAAATATAAACAAAAGCAAGGGTATGATGGCTAGAGGGAAAGTCTGCATTAATCTGAGGTTGTTAAAGGGCTTTTCACAATGTCTACCATAGCAAACCAGTTCTTCCAACCCAGATATTAAAAATACAAAACCTAATATTTTGCTCACATTTAAGTTAAGGTTTTAAACTTTACACAGTTAATTAGGTGCCTTCAATTTGCTTTCCCAAAAGAGAGAACTCTCAGGACTCATATTTTCAAGACGTTTGGGGTCTGTTACCAGCTGTTTTATGAGATTATCTAAACTGAGAGCTTTGAGTTAAAGCTGAATCTGTTTTAATTCCAGTTATATTCTCTTTTTCCCAGTAAAGTCATACAAAGAAATGCATTCAGAGCTTACAAGAGCTGTCCTGTCAGCTTTATTTGAAGTATCCTAGGAGGAAGAAGGGAACCATGGAAGAGAGTGACAAAACTGTGATTCTCTTTAGGATTCCAAAACCTAATGCTGATCTACTCAGCAAACAGGGACTGCAGACAGAGAAAGTGAATGGTCTGAGGCCCTGCCTCCTTTTTGGAGAAGATGGCAAAATCCTAAATGAACAGAAAGGAAGGTTTTAAAGAAGGCATCTGAAAAAAGAAATAGGTCCTCTAAGTCAGCCAAGGAGAAGCAAAGATGTTTATCCAGAGTGGTAGATATGTTGAAGAGTAGGGTTTTTTTGGTTGAAGAGTTGGGGTTTTTTGGTTGTTGTTGTTTTGTTTTGTTTTGTGGGGGTTTTTTGTTTGTTTTTGGTTTTCTTTTCTGGGGGAGGGTTGTGTTTTTTGTGGATTTTTTTGTTGTGTTTTTGTTTTGTTTTGTTTTTTGTTCTGTTCTGTTTTGTTTTCTTTTGCTTTTTAGGTTTTTGGGTTTTTTTAGAGAAGAACTGGGATGCAATCTGACCTCCTTCTGAGTTTTCCTCAAGCCAGGTTCTGCAGCAGGTGAAGGGCAGAAACTCTTGCTGAGGGCCACAGTACTTGCAGTGGAATGAGGATCACAGGTCTGTTGGAGATATTGCAGGGACCCGTGGGAAGCAGAAAATGCCATTAATCAGAAGGAGTTGGGTGAGAGCTGTGGAATGAGGCAGTCTGAGCACCCACTGTGACTGGGATGAAGCAGGCAGGCTCACACACTTAAAACCACAGGGGAATTGTTGCTGGAAGCTTGTCTTTGTTTAGTATTTTGTTTATTGATCTTCATTTAATTCATACATCCCCTCATGCTGATTTTCCTCCTTAGTCTCTACTGCATCACTTTAAAAATAATTTTTCACTGTTTTCTGGCTGTCTTCCACACCTCTGTTTTTGTTGGTAGTTTTTCTCCTGAGTCCAGAGCACCAACATCTTCTTGAGAAGTATCTTCCAAAAAAGAGGTTTATCCCCTCCTCACTTAACTGGTGAAAGACTGTGGGAAGTGGAAAAGGAGGAAGGAAAAATACTTTTGCTAGGAAGAAGAACGCTGAAGACTACGAGCACTTCATAGAGTAGATTTTTAAAATATATTTAATCAAATCTTAAAATTGTTCTGTTTTCACTTAGAGTCTGGCAGAGCCCACTCATGAACCTGTGTATTGCTAGAAAGTTTCTGAACCAGATTTTTTGCTTTTCAGTTTGTTTTTTTTTTTCTAATAAATTGCTGAAATTTACTTTTCTAACTGCAAAGGTTATCTTGAAAACAATGCAACAAAAGACCAAAGTGGAGTATTTCAATATTGATCTGGTATATTCATACCACACTGATAATGACAGTCCTTTCTCCAAAAAACTGTTTCCTGAGCACTGAGAGCTAGTAGGCACCTTCAAAGCACACTCAGCTCCAAACAACAGAGAACTGTGTTATCCCAGAAGGGCAGGAATGGCTTGGAAAAGCATAGCTGTCCCACTTGTATGGGCAGCTGCCTGCTGTAAGAGCATTGTCAGCTCTTCTGCCTGGGCAATAACAACCCACATTGCTCTGAAGGAAGAGTTTCGAGTACTAGTGTTCATCCCATGAGTTACTGAAAGGTGGTGCTTGCGTTAAACAGTGTGTAGCTTAGTGCAGGTTGTATTTCCATGAGGGGTGCAAAGTGAGGACAGCTGGACACTGTCTTCTCTAGCCCATTGTCCTATACAAGGGAAATGTTTAAGTTTGCTTTTATGGCTTCTAGACTAAAGCTTCCTCATCTGGAGCTACCTTATTCCCCAGGCACAGACAGAACTTGCTAGCTTCTCTTGCAGCTCAGCCAGACAGAAAGAACCGGGGTAGTGTTTTGAAGTGTAAAGTTGCATCGTATGCATATGTTGGATTAAGATGCTCTTGTAGCACCCCACAGATGACACAGATCCCTGTCACAACTTCATTTTCCGCAAGTGATTTTTGCCTTTGTAAAGGCAAAAGTCTCCTGCAGCATTTTCACCAATATACAGTGTATTGAAACCACTTTATAGATTTATTTAATAAATATGTTGGAGAAAATGAATAGAAATTAAGCTTTACAAGCTACAAAACCTGTCAAGGTGAATTAAAATGTAGACTGATTCTTATTTAGTAGAATACTCAAATTATTACCTTATTCTATGATCTATATACGTGTACAATATGCTTCTATATTTTCTATGCTTATTCACCTTTTTAATAGTCAAGCAGAGACAACACTTATCTCTTCTAGACTTGGACTGACTGGACTAAAATACTGATTTCAATTTTGCAAAAAAAGAATAATTTTCTAGCAGTAAAAGCCATAAGGATGTGAATGGCATGATAAAGTAACTATTTTGATATTTGGATATATCTAAGTTTTTTATTAGGGATTACTCATATTACTATTAACTAAAAACTCCCAGAAAAGTGGCACTGCTTTCTTACGTGGTAGTATTTCTAAAGAAGAAAAAACTCAGTACATTCTGCAGGAGAATACTGGGAAGGGAAGAACTTAATAACAGAAATGGTTGGATTCACTTTTCAGCTTTATTAAGTCAATCATTCAACACAGATTTCATAACCTTCATTTTTTATTGTATTGGTTTTTGGAGTTTTTTGTTTATGCTGAAGGCATTGTTGCACTTTACTAGGTTGACTTAATTGAAAACTATTGATTCATTACATTGGTTGCTCTCCTTTTTTTTATTTTTCTCATTTTTCACAGTCATGGCCAGTTCCATACACACAAAAAACCGGAGAGAGCTGAAGTCCTCCACACTTAAGAATCAGGTCTTAAATATCTTTTGCTTTTACTTTTTCAGCTTTAACTAAGGCCATCAAGGATGGAATCAGCCAATCCTTCTTAACTGAGTGCCTGAAAAATATGAATGCTTGGAGTATTGCTTATTTAATAATTATCATTTAATCAGCATTTTTAGCATTTCCATTGATTGCTATTTCATGATCTATTAATTTTAATTGAATTCTGCATTCATAAAAAACTTTCAGGAAACTGATTAAATAAAAGGAGAGATTATTTTCATTTCTGTAAAAAACATGTACGCACCTTACCATGAAGTATGTCGTTAGCTTCTGAGCCTAAGCAATGAAGTCTGCTGGGAATGTCCTCTGGTTCTGTTTAGCATCTAAAGCAGGGGGCAAACGGGGATGGGGTGAATCAGAAGACATGAAAAAATTGAGATTAAATTTTTGCTGTTTTATCAGGTGATTATTTTGTTGTGTTTTTTTTTTTTAGGTTTTTTTTTTTTTTGTTTTTTTTTTTTTTTTTTTTTTCCTAATTCATTTCTGGTCACATAAAAGTGTAAACCAGGTTATTTGGTGGCTAAAGATTGTTTGTTTGGGCTCTGGCTTTTGGGAAGATGGCTATATAATAAAGAAGAAAAAACCTGACTGCAAAATAAAAGGCCAAAATTAAATGTCTAAAGAATGAGAGCGGGGGGTGGTGTGTGCGTTAAGAGTGAGAACAGTAAGAACTGTACTTAATAAGGATTGGAAAAACATAGTAAGAATCACTCTTTTGAAGAAAGCGAATTAAGAAATGGAGCTGTTCTGGTGGGCTTTCATCATGGCAGCAGCACTGCCTGTTCTCATTCCAGACACTCCCCATTTTGTGAAACTCCCATGTCCCCATGGATCTGTGACAAGCAGCGCACATTTTGTGCATTTGTGCACCTTTTGCTCACCATGATGCAAAAGGGCAGGGCTGCTCAGCCTGTAGGCCACGGACAATTTTAAGCCAGAGCAAGCTGTCATATTTAGAAGCCACAAGCTTTTCTGTTTAGCCAGGGCAAGGACCGGCCAAGTTTCCTGGACTGGCAGCATCCTTGATGTCACCACCAGATCTTTCGACCTCCATGGAATGAGGCTCAATAATAAATCAATGTGTAGATGAATTCCAGAAAAATTATAAGGAAAAATGTAATGTTCAGAGAAAAAAAAAAAAAAGTCAAAATACATGCCTCCCGACATATAAAACTGTGGATATGAAAAAGAAAGATAAAATACAGTGGAGCTGAGCCTGTTTCTTTCTCCAGACATTTATTCCTTTTCTTCATGTATTAATTCATTGCAGCAGCAGTGAATATTCATTTATTTGACCACAATACATAATCATGTGTCTGTAACTTAGTGAACAGCTAGTAAATGTATCATAAGCTAGTAACACAACAAACACTACGGAGTGTGTTGAGCAAAGCACATCCAAACATTTGGTGTCTTACACACATTGAAGAAAGAGACACTGGGTTTTAAAGCATCTAGAAAAAATGCAGCCAGCATGTTACTTTTCATAGTAATAAAAGGACGTGGCCACATTCTTTCCACAAGCTTCTTAGGTCATTTGTAGATCAGGGTCAGTACTGTTCGATTTTTTTGGCTATACCTCACTGTTGTGAAAGAGTGTGATGTGAATAATGCAAGGAATGCATCCAGAGTGCTTCATTGTTATTTTGAAATATGTATGACTATTAAAGGAGTACTTGGAAAATTAGCAGTGGAACACCATTTTTCACTATTTAGAATTCAAGAAATAATTTGGTTCCATCTCTTCGGCTTAAGTAACTCTGGTTTTGATATGCAGCATGTGCACTATCACTTTAACCTGATACATATCAACATGATTTTTGATGTTGCTGGTCTGAACTGAGCTATGAGGAAAAAAAAAGTCCAGGGAAGAATGGGCTCAGAAGCATGAAAAAAATTCTATTTTACATAAAATTCATACACTATTGACAGATGTTCTAGGAAAGAAAGTGTTAATCTTCAGTGAGACAGATTTAATTAGACTAATAGAAGCGTATGAGAATGAGGGCTCTAAAATATAGTACTTATGCTTATATGTCAATATATAACAGGAAAAGCAGACAATTGAACTTTAGGACATTATGAACTGCAAAGAGATTACAGCCTAATTGTTGACACTTCATCCATATGAATGATTTTTATGATGGATTTCCAAACCCTTTTGTACGAGTGTCAATAATTGTCTGGTCTGAACCCACACTGAACATACTGAAGAAGGACAAAGAAATAAATGCTCTGAAAATAACTTTAAGCTGTGCTCTGCCAGATATGTACCCAGTGTTTTAAAGACAGGTAGGGCCCAGTACACAGATAGATAGGGAGCACGTCCTATTGGACTTGCAGCTGGATACATTGCTGGGCTGGGAAAGTTCTGATTCTGTGGCCAAACTGAAAAAACCCAAAAAATTTAATCTGTCTGAGAATCTTTACACCTCCAAATGAATATTTTTACCCAAGTAAGATCTTTTGGTGAAAAGGATTGTGTGGCTTGGACTCAATTTTGTTTTGTTTCCATAGGCTGAGGATCAGAAATATGATTTTTTTGCATTTTAAATGCTTTCAGACCTATACCTTGACAGCAAAAAATGTCACCTTTTTTAAAAAATGCATGTAATATCACAATCTCAAGAGCAAATATTTACAAGGAAATGCTGATGTTTATGATATTTTTAAAGAGAATGTGCAAATATATAACTTTTAATATATTTCCTAGCAAGAAACATACCCTACCACAAGCAAATCCATCCGTTCTCCCTGAAAATTACTAAAAAATGTATGGCTTCAGAAAATATGATATGTACAATGATCTTAACAGTGACTCTTAAGATGATGTTGTCATTAGATATGATGACATGAAGTAACTTTATGCAGTTTGCCATCATTTCCTTCACTCAACAGGTCCAGTTGAATTTAATTTTGTGAGTTCTTTTGCCTGGCTTTCTTTCTGCTCCTTGCCTTGCTTGGAAACCTTGGGCTTTCAGTGATGCCAAGGAATATAGAAAAATTACACCCAAAATAGTTGGGACCAGATAATTGATATATACACCAGGCAGGCAATCTGACTGCTTCTGGGATTCGATGTCATGTCCCTGTGTGATGCTGCATTGCATTGTATTATTTAGACATCCAGACTATCTAGGAGGTTCTCTAAATTAGTAACACATGATGCTCTACACATGCTCTCCCCATCTGTATTTGTGTGTTTATCAACCATACAATAATGATCCTTTTTCCATTTTCCTATATCCTGAAGTTTAATAGAATATGATGAGAAAGGTAGATTGATTTAGTGACAGTTACCCTTCTGCTGTTAATGCACGGCATTCAAGGTCTTCACAGATCTGACTGCCAGTTACATTAGGCTTCATGAAAAAATGCCATGTAAAATGTCAGTTCTCACAAAAATAAAACAAACCCTTGGAGCTGAGATAGTGGAAGACAAAATAAAGCTAAACATCGGCACTTGTCTCAGGAACTCTGTCTGTAGTTTAAAGTTTTGTAATGGGACAGGGAATGGCTGTCTCCATAAACATTTTTTACCTATACTAATTAAGTTGTTATTTGAAAGAAGATAATATATAGACCAAAACATTTTTAGTGTTCACAAGTACTTCATATACATTGGAAACAAATTTTTGTTGAGGAGATGATGGCATCCTTCTTCCCTTTTTCTTTTCTGTTCTCAACTATTTTTCTCACTTGAAAGGCTTAGAGTTATAGAGGTAACAAAGTAATGTATTTAATCACTAAATAAAGATTCAGTGTTGGTAGAAAGACATTTTTCTCTAAACTTTGCATATATAGTTCCACCTTAAATTCATACAGCAGTAGGAAATAGGTCAACACTGAGCATCTTGTTGTTTGATGAAAGAATTCAAACCTGTTTCCAAGGTAACCAATCCCATCCTCTACAAATCTCTGCCGTGCTTCTACCTGTTTTGTGAAGCTGAATGTTTTTTTCATTTCCTGAGGTATAGCTTGAACTTTAACACACACATATGTGCATACACCACATGCTGCTTTGTTTCCACTGTGATGAAGGAGACAACAAAAGTAAATAGGAGTTGGTTAATATTTAAACTGTTAAAGCAGGTGTCTCAGTAGCACATTCATAGAGCTTTTCTAAGTGGTGCCAAGCAGCCCTTGAACAAACAGCTTTTACAGGAATAGCAGATTAATTTTGGATGAATTTCTGGGTACCTGGGTGTCAGGTCATTATCGTCTCCTTTGTTCTCTGCTCTCTACACAGACTAGGAAGGATACACTATTCTGTGGAGAGTAGTGAGGATGTGTCAATAGAGGCAAATAATATTCAGTAATACCATTTAGTGCATAAATTGCCATGTCTCTATTGTGTTAGCTAGTTGCTCCACACGTCTGCATGTAAAGACAGAACATTTATTTTAGCAAGTTTTCTTTGCACATTCCAAGTGCATCTACACACATTAAAACATTTTCTGCAAAAGTTCAGAAAGATCATTTTTTGTCTTACAGTTATGTTTTAATTTGAGACAGTAAGTCTTTGAGAGGGTTGGAACACAAAATACATGGCAGTGAAACACAGAAGAGTACGGAGTAAAGGAGATGTGTCCAGCACTAAAAAAACCTCTTGCAAAATTATCTTCTTTTATCTGGAAAAAACTGTGAACGTGATAACTCACTGAGGACATTCTGAGTATTCCCACTATTTTAAAGAAAGCATATTCAACTTTATTTTTTTTTTGCCTTATTTATTTACATATTGATCACACAGGTAGTTTAGAGTTTCCTAAATGGTTGACAGAGTAAAGTAAAACAAAGTAATTGCTGCAAGATGAAAACTGCTCCTGCTCTGATCAATAGAAGATGTATCAACTCTATAGCTGATTTTTAATGGAGGACTTAATAATGATATAGAACATTGTTGGTCTACTAATATATTAATCATATCATATACTAGTATTAATCAAAGAACTTCTATCTGTCTTCAGTTCCCTGAACACTGTATCTGTACACTTTCCTGAAGTGTGAGACACACTTTTCGTTTAGCTTTTGGAAATTTAATTTGTTATCTGAAATGTGACCAATTGTATCACCTAGATAAACAAGCTCAGACTCCCCCTGACAGTGTCTGCAATGAAGGAAACAGGCAATTCACTAAATTCAATTCTACAACTCCATGAGTGAATACACTGTTCTTCCATGCCTTGCATTTAGCTTGTAGCACCGAGGATGATCTTAAGGTCCAGTCTGAGAGTGTCCTGGTTCCAGTCAGGACAAGGGTAATTTTTTCTGCAGTAGCTAGGAGGGGCATATCTGAGACATGGAATTTATTCTGTACAAGCTCAGGTCATTGCTAGGGGAGTCTCTTCTGGGGAGAAGGGATTCCCTCTGGTAAAGAAAACACGGTGGAAGTAACTGACCAGTATTGTTTTTTATTGGTTATTTTTGTTTTGGTTTGTTTTGTATTTTTCCCAGGGAATTTGTTTCTTTTCTTATGCCCTCTGTCATTTTCTCATCTCATTTCTGCTTCCAGTAAATTGCTCTTATCTCACCCTGCAACCTCTGCCTTTTGTGTCTCCAGTTCCCAACTCCATCCCACTGCAGGAGGAAGCAGGAGGTGAAGGGATGCAAGAGATAGTGGTGTGTGGTTTCAGAGAGCCTCATTGCGGGCACCAAACCTGAACCACAGCAGAGAGGAAGTTATGATTAGTTTTCTATTGACAGAATTAGGAGCAGAAAGCC
Source organism: Leptocoma aspasia (assembly GCA_013399835.1). Classification (NCBI taxonomy): domain Eukaryota; kingdom Metazoa; phylum Chordata; class Aves; order Passeriformes; family Nectariniidae; genus Leptocoma; species Leptocoma aspasia. Next base: position 322,163 of record VXAX01004371.1, read on the forward strand.
ACTGCCATAAGTAAACATCAAGACCTGATATTGCTCTGGGTAACTCTAATGAAGGTGACCTTCAGAAGCATTTACCTCTGCAATCGAAGCTGTGCAGAGTTTCAGTGCAAGGAGCACAGTTCAAGGAGAAGCAGTGAAGTTAATTCATGTTCATTTTATAAAAAAATCACATTTCTCTGCCTCTTCTGAAAAATGTCTTTTACCAATCAGCATGAAACGTATCTGCCTATATCACTGGGAATGCAAAATCCAACATTTTACATAGGCATATTTATTTTAAAATTATTTATTTTGCAATTTTATTTAATTAAAGCTGTTCATATAGCTATGTCCTCTTTAGGTCTTGTATAACAGCCTTATACATTTTGGCCACGGGACACATAGTGTTATTTTTAAAATTGCTTGTTATCTTGGTCATACAGAAAAATGCACTTTATCTTCAGTAAATATCTCTTTTACAGAAGTTTTGCTGCTTACCAGTAAACATTTCTGTTGGTAAGTATTCAGGTCACTACTGGATGGGTTTTTTTTTTTCACTTTTGATCTCTATTTATATTTCTAGTCCAAAATTATTTTTTTCTCTGCTTATATCTAGCATCTTCAAATTCTTAAAAGTCGATCTACTTTCTGTAGGTGTTGTGTATCAATCAACATTCATTTGTCTTTGACTCTTCAGATCGTTGTAAATTTAGATCATTAAGCAATATAATATGCTGGGTTTTTTTTAATAATAGAATCAACCTCTCTTAACTTTGACTTTCTCTTAATTTAGGTCTTAGGCCAAGCCTGTCACCAAGTCTATGATAATCAAATAAGAGAAATAAGAACGTGTGAGGGTTTATTGTGATTATACAGTGGCTTGAACTGCTGTCTTTGCTTTGACTGAGGAAGGACTCAATACCTGGATTACACTGAATGTCTAGGCTTTCGGATACTGAAATTAAAAATATTGAATTCTAGCCTTGCTGTATTTTATTTTGGATTTAGGATTGTTCACAGCTCCACATAAAAAACTGTAGACATTCAGGATGAAAATATCCATCTGATGCTACTATTTTTTTTGTACCTGATTGGAGCTTTTTAAGATGTCTTAGAATATTCTCTACTGTTACTTTGTCTACCATAATTTCTTAATTCAGATTATAACCTAAGATTATAATATTTCATTATTTTTTCCCAAGATTCTAATCCTTTGTTCTATCTTGTTTCTGTCCTCTATAATCTCATAATTTGTCTCAAAACTGTGGCATTAAAATGTAGCAAAAGTCCAGAAAATGCTGAGTGGAATGATTATTCCTTGTTCTTTATAATACCTCTTAATTCTGTCATGGATCAGATTTGTTTTGTCACTTTGTAACCCAGTCACTTTGTAACCAAAACTCAGTTTTTGGTCACTGCAGCCCCAGTCTTCTTTTCTTTAGGAACACTATCTAGTCAGTTATCTCAAAGCTCATACTTATGCATTTTGTCTCTTTTTCCAGAAGGAAGCACTTTGCACTCAGTTGTATTAAATTCCATCTCATTGATTTCAGATTGCTCCATCAGTCTAACAAAACCACTTAGAATTCTGATCCCATTCACTGAAATTCTTGCATACTTCTCCTCCAGCATGGCCTTTACAGAATTAATCAGTGTATTTCTTATTTTGTCATCCAGATCATTAATACAACAAATAGAATTGACACCCCATGTTCAGAGTGCCTTTCTAGCTTCAGTGAATAATTCCTAGCTAACCTGAGAGCAAGTTTTAAATTTTAAATTTAATTTTTTTAATTTTAAATTTTTTTTCAGAATCTCCTCTGCATGTTTACTTTGCTGCTATACAGAAAATTCCTCTCACATGTTAATCTTACTAAAATAAGGAAGAATCTCAGTCATTTCCTCCCCTTGTACTGCCCAGGTTATTTAGGCTATCAGTGAAGACAACAAAATTGGCCTGGACAGTCTTTGTTAGCAATGTCAGTAGCATTCTTCAGGTGTTTTTTGTTTCTAGGCATTAAATGGAATTATTTGCCTGTAATTCCTCAGTTTCTGCTTTTAACCTTTTTTTTAATATATATATATATGATTTCTATCCATTCCTGTGTTTAAATTCTTGGGTGTATCCTCTAGGAGTGCTCAAAGGTAATAGCTAATAATTTAGATTTCAACAAGTTTGTTAATGCCTTAAAAAGAATCATGCTCTGCTGACTTAAACATGTCTGTAAATATCCTGGACATTCTTTGCTGTTTTGACATGCATTTCTCTCCTGTTATTAATCTTGTATTATGCATGAAAACTGGTCTTTACTTCAAAAAATAAGTAAGGTATCAAGTACAATATATTGAACACTTGGACTTCATCAGGCCACCAGTACAAATGAATTTCTGCTTATTTCTAATACATATATAGAATTTTTATTTTGTTTTTGTTTGATACTCCCTCTCTTCCCACCCAAAGCAACCACAGCTTTGTTCCATGGAAAACACCTTTCTGTTTATCACCAATCACTTGAGGGTAGTTATTGTGTGGATATATCCTTATTTTTGGCTATTCTGGAAAACTAATTGGGGAGCTAAGCACTTTTATTAAGGTACACCAGAATCCCCATGATGCATTACCTAAATTAGGAACAATTTTATGTCTTTAGAGACACAAATGACACCTCTGTGCTGTATGTAATTCCCCAACTAACAATGTTTGCCTGAGTGACTGAGAATTGCCTCATCTGCTATTTTGTGAAACAATATGCAATTTTTACTGTAAAAAGATCCAACACACTAAATCTTATACTCATAGGATGGTTTGGGTTGGAAGAAACATTCAAGATCATCTAGTTCGCACCCTCCTCTGTAGACAGGAGTAGCTTCCACTAGATCAGGTTGTTTAGAGCCCCATTCAATTCAAAGCCTCATCCAGCTTCACCATCCATTTCCAGGAACAGAACATCCACAACTTCTCCGGGTGCCTCACCACCCTTGCAGTAAGGAATTTCTTCCTAATATCATATCTAAACCCTCTTTCTTTCAGTTTGAAGCCATTCCCCTGTGTCCTGTCACTACACGCTCTTATAAAAAGTCCCTCTCCATCTTCCTTGTAAGCTCCTTTCAGGTGTTGGAAGGCCAGAATTAGGACATCCTGAAGCTGTCTCTTTTCCAGGATGTACAAACTCATCTCACTCAGTCTTTCCCCATAGGAGAGGTGATCCATCCCTCTACATCAGTTTGGTGGGTGCAGCCCAGGACACGTTTGGCTCTCTGGGCTGTGAGTGCCCATGGCTGGGTCATGTCCAGCCTCTCAGCCACCAGCACCCCCAAGTCCTTCTTGGCAGGGCTGCTCTGGATCTGTTCATCCCCAGCCTGTGCTGATAGTGGGGCTTGCCCCAGTCCAGGTGCAGCACTTTGTGCTTGGTCTTGTTAAACTACATGTGCCCACTTCTTCAGCTTGTTCAGGTCCCTTTGGATGATATCCCATCCTTCAGGTGTGTCAACAGCACCACTCAGTTGCCTGCAAATCTGCTGAGGGTGCACTGGATCCCTTTGTCTACATCACTGTTGAAGATATTAAATAACTCTGGTCCCAACACAGACCCCTGAGGCCACCACTTGTCACTGACATCCTTTAGGACTCTGAGTCCTTCACCATGACCCTCTGGATGAGACCATCCAACCAATTTCTTATCCATCTAGCAGTCTGCTCCTCAAAATCATCCCATTTAGAGAGTCATATTTTTTATTAGCAGATATCTTCACAGAAAAATATGAATGGATTAAATGCATTGATAAAAATAGATTTTGACTGAGACTAGACAAAATGGTCATACTTTGTACATAAATTCTTGGCACAACGTTAAACCTTTCAGATGACTGATTTCAAAGGCTCTTGCCAAGGGGTATCATAAAACAATGATGTGTGATGGATTGGGCAGGACAACAATGCCTGGACTAGTGGGTATTGCTCACTTTTCTGAGCAGTACTCTTTAGGTCTGAAAAACTTCATGATTTAACAAAGATAATTTGATCAAAATGCTGGAAGAATTTTACATACCAGTTATGACAGACTTGACATTCGTGCTACATCTCTCATCATCCTACTTTCAGTTTTGCCTTCACAAGTTTCTCTGCGTAGCAATGTTATAAGCTAAACAAAAATGCCCTAAACAAATAATTTTGGAAAAAGTCTACATATGTTATATCAAAGAATGAATTTCAAAATATTTTAGTCCTCCTACAGATGATCTGGTTTATTTATGTATTTGTCTGTTCCCTAAATCAAGTAGGGAAGGCAGGAAACAGCTCATGGCTGAGCAAGAACCTGCTGCTCTGACTGAGGAATAGGAAAGAAATGCACAGCCAGTGGAAGCTGGACAGGTGGCTAGGGTGGAGTACAGGGATATGGTTCAGATGTGTAGGGAGGGGACAAGGAAAGCTGAGCTGCAGCTGGAACAGAACTTGGCAAAGGATGTGAGAATAACAAGAAGGGATTTTATGAGTACATAGGTCGCAAGAGAAAGGCCAAGGAGACTGTACTCCTTTTGATAAACAAGAAGAGAACTGGTTACATTTCTGGAAGAGCCTGAGAGTCAGTAAGTTCTTCACTTCACTATTCACTGGCAGTCAGGCTTCCCATGTCTCTCAAGTCCTTGAACTGGGGGAGTGAAAGTGAGTGAGTCTCTCACTTGAAGTGAAAGACACCTTTGGTTCCAGTTGATAAAACTGAATGACTACAAGGACACAGGCCCTACATCCCAGAGCTCTGAGACAACTCTGATGATCTAGTTGATGTTGTTGCCAAGCCACTCTCTATCGTACTTGAAAAGTCACAGCACTCAAGGGATGTCCCTGGGGACTGGAAAAAGGAAAAAAAAAATATAAAAAATGAACAATGGAAAATCCAGGGAACTACAGAGCAGTGAGCCTCAACTCTGTCCCTAGGAAGATCATAAAGGAGATCCTCATGGAAGCAATGTTAAGGAAAATATAGAACAATGCAGAGAGCTGAGACAGTCAACACCACTTCAGTAAGGGAAAATTGTGCCTGACAGATCTGGGGGCCTTCTGTGATGGAGTGACTTCAATGGTCAGCAAGTGAAGACAGACAGACAGATGTCATCTACTTAGACTTCTGTAAGTCCTTTGACACAGTCACATACAACTTCCCGATCTCCAAACTGGAGAGATATGGGTCTGAAGGGTGACGTACTTCACGGATAAGGAATTGGCTGGTTGGACAGAGCCCAAGAGTTGCAGTCACTGGCTCTGTGTCTGGGTGGTGGCTGGTGATGGGTGGTATTCCTCAGGGCTGTCCTGGCACCAGGACCCTTTAATGTCTTTATCAATGACACAGACAGAGGGATCAAGTGCACCCTCAGCAAGTTTGCAGGTGACAGAACCCGAACAGTGCAAGTGAGACAGAAGGACAGAGAAGTGGACCCAGAAGAACCTCATACAAGGTTCTTCAACAAGGCCAAATGCAAGTTGCTGCACCCAGGTCAGGGTAATCCCAGACATGAGTAGAGAGTGGAGAAGAACTGATTGAGAGCAGCCCTGAGAAGGACATTGATGTTGTTGTGGCTGAAAAGCTGGACATGACCCAGAAATATGCATTTGCAGCCCAGAAAGTCAATTGTATCCTGGGCTGCATCCAGAGCATTGTGGCCAGCAGGGCAAGGAAAGGAATTCTGCCCCTCTACTCTACTTTGGTGAGACCCCACTTTGAATGCTGAATTCACCTCTGGAGCTGTCACCATAAGAAAGCCATGGACCTGTTGGAACAGCCCAGAGGAGAACCACAAAGATGTTCAGGGGCTGAAGCATCCTCTGTCATGAGGACAGGCTGAGAGCTGGGCCTGTTGTGTTGATCCTTGAGAAGAAAAGGCTCCAGCAAAACCTTTCAGTACATAAACAGGAGCGCAACTTTTTACATGGGCATATAGTGACTAGACAAGGGGAAATGAATTGAGAATAAAAGAGGGAAAATTTAGATATTAGGTGGAAGTACTTTAGCATGAACATGGTGATGCACTGGAACAGGTTGCTCAGCGAGGTTGTGAATGTCCCATTCCTGGAAGTGCTGGATCAGGTTTTGAGCAACCTGATGAAGTGAAAAGTGTCCCTGCCCATGGCAGAGCAGTTGGAACTAGAAGATTTTTAAGGTCCATTCCAAACCAAACCATTCTATGATACCATGATTCTTTGCATAATTAGTAAAATAATTTGTATTATCCAAACTGTAAAACCAAATCCTTAATTTTTATACAAAACTCAAATACCAAAATTGCCAGCATTCACAGGGGATGGTACAAGTGGTATTGTAATTGTGATGATCTAAAGACAAAAGTAGAGAGACATTGATATGCAGAGGTGTTAATTTTACTGAGTCACTCAGTGTATTAAAAAAGAAAAAAAACAGAGAAGACTTTGGAAGGAGAGAAGGATCTTCTCCCACTACATATTTGTTTTTGCTATAAAGCACCCTAAAGGTGTTCTGGCACTGAACAAGTCCCTGTGGGATGTAATTTGCTGTGTTTCTCTGACCCCATAGTTTCCTATGAGAAATAGCTGAAGAAGGTACTGACTAACCTCATGAGTTGTTCAAGCTCTCCTTCCTAACATCTTCAGAGAACACCATGTTTCAGCCATGCATTGATTTAAAGACTATTAAACATCTTTTTCTATTAATCTACAGTTATTTGCAAACTTGTACCTTCAGTTTTGGGTTTGTTTGGTTTAGTCTACATCATTGATGAATCTACATCACTTTCAGTTTTGGGTTTGTTTGGGTTGTTTGGGTTTTTGTAAGAACTACTTGGCTTATGGGGGGGTTGAAAACATCCCTATTATCTAGATTTGTCAGAAAACCTTGATTTATTTAATTATGTACCCAAGTAGACATCTCCCCTTTTTGTATGCCAATTGGTATCAGATTTAATGGGTAAATTACATGTTGAGCATGAATAAAAGTATTCATTTAATGTAAAATGCTGAAGTCTAGAAAAAAAAATTAAATACTCTTTTCTTTTGAGGTCTTTACAAATTTTTAAGTCTTATATGCTTTTCTTGGATAAAATTATTGTTCTTTGGCTTCCATCTGCTACATTTAACTTTTTTTTTTTTTGTTATTTCCATCCAACAACAAGCTTAATCAAGACTTTTGGCTTTGGCTCATGTGCCCTAAACTGGACATAATTCTGGCTTGCAGCTAAGACACCTGAAACCCCAGAGCAGTCTTTCGTCCAAGTACCAGCCAGCTGCATTCTACTCAGTTATTCATTGAGGCAATAACAGTATAATTTTTTTTGTACATTTTGAAAAGTTGAAAAATAGCTAAACAGTTTTCAGAATGAACATGGCATGCTTCTGTCAGTGAAATTGATAAATTCATTTCTTTTAATTAAAAGTAAATGCAAATGTAGCAATCATTTGTTATAGGTACATAGGGCATTACCAGTTCACAGGACACAAAAATTCCAATTTCCATGTCATACGGTGTGCTTTTTCTCAAGTCTTGTTTGTATCTCAAGGCTGATTTTATTTATACTTTTCTGTGCCAGAGGGACTGGAACTGAGCATCTTGTTCTGAGTGAGCTTCAGCAAAAAAGTTTATGTATTGGAACTACTGGGTTTTTACACTGTAAGTATCTCAGTTTAGGAAAGATGGAGCCTATTCTATGTATTTAAAGACAGAAGACAGAGAAACAGCAAGAATAAACACTCCCTCCACCTCCAAATATGAAGATTTGACCTCCAAGAAACTGCAAGTTCTTTGAGTAAGGATTTCTTTTGGGAATAAGTTGGGTTTATGACATTTGGGAACTGTGAGAAAAATTACTATCTCCAATTTAAGTTATATTGTGACCTCAGCTTTGAGCACATTTTTTGTATGTAAAGAAACTGCATCAAAGATACATGAGGTACTCTCCTACAAAAATGAAAAAATAAATAAAACAACAGAAACACCCAAAAGAACACTGCTGACAAACCCATGAAATTGGCTAATGACCTTGGGCAAGAGGATTCTTTTGGTATTCTCAACTGTGTTATGCATGCAGCTAGCATCTTGCTTGGTTATTTAACTATTGCAGCATATTGAACACTGGTTTTTGTTAGGCACCTTGCAATGATACTTGAGGTTTTCCCTAAGTGATTGTAGTTAATTTAGACTTCATTAGAGAAGATTAGTAATATAGATTATCCCTTCTAATGTGCATGTTTTATATTTATAATCACTAAATTTTAGTAACTGTGACTCTGTCCATTCATTTTGATTCCTTCACTCGTGCAGAAATGTCTCAGTCATTTTTCATCCTGACAATCTAATCAGAGATTTTCCATGTGTTCTCATTTTATGTTGTTTTTCATAATGTTATTTTTACTGTTTCACAGTAAAACTGGAGACATTGCTGCTCTTTTTTCACCAAATTGAATGTTTTCTTTTTGTCTTCTGTTTCCTATCCAGCTTTTACTCGATAATGGCATTTCAGAGCTTGTACTTACACTGATTTACTTGGGTTTGCTGCACAAACATCTGCAATAGCCTGAGATATTACTTCCCTGCATCACCTATCTTTATCTGCTCTTCCTTTATATTGTTGCTATACACAATTCAGCACAACACCACAGCAGCTCAACCATCATAGCCCAGATCTGTAGTTCATCATCAGTTAAGTTTATATATTGCTGTGGGTGAAAATATCTGAGAAAATATCCATTATGTTTAGTCTCACACTAAACCTCTAGCAGAAAAGTAGCTAGGTGAATGGGGTTTCATGTGTCCAAATCCTTGAGCGTCTTTTAAAAGTTTTGAAATTTTAACAGTCCAAAGGAACTGTGTCAACCAAACGGTTCATAACTAATACGAAAACAATTACTGAACTTTATGAATTTCTTTAGAGTACTTCAACTGCATATAAATTTTCCATCATGGTCTTTGTACAAAAGAAATCTTATTCTATTTAACCCTGTAGAATTGGACATAGCATCCTTGAAAGTACAATAAATATCAAGAGTTTACCTTCTGCTTTTATTTATATTACCAACACTTTAGAATGTTATGAATTGGAGCGTGTGTGTATGCGTATTTTATGATGCCTACATAAGCACCCTACATAGCTTATATTCAGCCTTTAGCACAGCTGTTTCTCTGTGATGCAGAGATTTGTTCCCTATTCAGGTGTAATAACTATTTCATTTACAAATACTCATGAAGTGTCCTGTTTCCATGAACACAATAGAAGCAAACAAGAGCCAGAGTTCTTCATGTGCATCAGTACATTAAATTCCCCCATCTTCCTCCTGCATCTGTATCTGGCTCTGGTTACCTCTCTTGATCCTATTTGCCCCTAAGAATGAGACAGCTACAAACCAATACTATATTGTATTCCCATATGCTTTGCTCTAACCTGCAGTCTGTCTTAGTCCTTGGCCTTTTCTTCAGAGTTTGCAGCTCTCTTTGTTATTGTCAAGCCTGATGTAGTATGTGAATACCATTATGTTAATCACTGCACATTAGTATAAAAAAAATTAAAAATAAAAATTCCTGCCTGAAAGAGTCTGAGTGAAGCATGAGCACAAGCATACAGAAAAAACACAGGATGCCAGTGAAACAGTGAGAATTAGTGTAATAAATTCAGTCCTAGCATGCCAATTGGCTATTCATTGAAGAAGGACATGACTACACAGGTTATTTACCAGCAGAGATTTAAAGGAGGATATCATCATGCTAGTTTTTTTACAAAAGACAGACTGGGGGAATGTGTGGAGGTTACTATTAGAATAATGAAACGTGTTGCCAATCCAGGCTTCTCACTCAGAGGTGAGGTTTGGTGGCATCTTTACATATAAGAAGTGTGAGGGGTCTTGTACAGAAATATTCCAACCAGTACAGTTATCTGGGATTCCAGAGAAAGAACAAAATCTTTCTTCCATCTGTTTTATTTTGTGCTTAAAGATTGAGCCAGATCATGTCAAGATCATTGCAAGGTCAAATATTCAGATGTTTGATGTCCAAATATCACACACTATGCTGAAAACCCTCAGGAAGCTGTGAAAATGAGAGGCTTGCAGTTCTTCTCATGGCTTGTGGGCAAGATTAAATGGAAGATTCAATGGAACTATTATAGTTGATAGTACAAAGATAGATTCATAAATCCATATTGAGACATTGAGACATTTGAAGAACCAAGCTAGTTTAGCAGAACTCAACACCCAAATTCACAGCTCAAGATAGCACAACTTTAAATTCTAGATGTCCTTTCTCTAAAAATGTCATCAACTTTGAAGTATTGCAGCACAATATACATTGCAACCAAACCCTATTAGGACACTACAGTTAACATCTGTCAGTGATTGTTATATAGTAATACTTCAAATTACAAACAAAAATACTTCCTCTTGTCCTAAGTCTGAGAATGAAGAGTTTTGATGTGTCTGCTTTTTCACCTCTCTGATCAAAGGTGTAAGACCTCCTCCTCCTCTTCACAGTGAGGCCTAGGGGCTACCTGTGCCACCTTACTCCGTGCCATGAATTTGCAGGAAGCAGTAAGACCCCATTACATACAGGATTAGAGCCCAGGTGTCCTGATGCTTGCAGACTGACACTTAACAGGGCAAGCAACACTGACTGTTTTACCATTAATCTTTTAGCTAAAGATCTGCACACAGGGAATGAGTGTGCAGCATACCAGAGGTATAATTTGGGAGAAAAGCTGTTTGCACTATCTTTCAGAATCAGGATAGAGGGCATTGTCCTCGGGTTCTTTTTACGCTGTTGTAGTGGACGGTCTCTCTTCTCTCAGCCTTTTAGCCTCTATACCTGCATTAAAAAGTATTATGTATTCTTTTTAAAACCCTGAACAAAGGTGAGGGATAGAGGCCTGTAGGGATCAATTGTGCATTACCTATTGTTTCTCTGCATGAGGCTTTTATAACATAAGTCATTTATTTGATTGCTAGGTATGCTTGAAGTGGTTGGCTAGAAAGCTTTGAACTTCAGTGAAGTAAAAGAAGCAAGCTGTTCATTTAATCAGCACATTTAATTCATCCTGCTTTGCATGCTGTGCCACACTGTCTTCTTTCCATATAAGGATTCTGTGGTATCTTCCTGCAGCACCCCTGCCTCTCTTCTGCAAGCAGCCAAAGATGGCTTTGTGCATATTGCTTATATATATGCTATAGGCCCAATTCCTTTTTGGTGTGCAATGTAGCAGCTACCTCCTTCTTGTATATCTCTTCTTTTCAGGTGAGTTGTTTATATTCAGGGTTGCTTCTGTTTTTTTTTTTTTTTCCTTCACACTGACTGAGAGCATGTTCTTAATTTATCTTTCTCTTAAATATTTATATTTGCACTGTGTGACTAAGTGGGAAGAGAATCAGCAAACAGTTTTGGTTATATTAAGAATTTATATAATTTTTAAGTGTCTTCTACCTTTAGATATTTAATTTTGTTTATTACTGGTAATTCACCAGATTTCTCTTTAAGCAGCCATTATTTAGAGTGCAATGAGGATTTTCTAATGCTATGCAAAAATTTTAGAAAAACCTTCAAGGAATAACTGAGGAGAGGGAGGAATGATTTTCTAATTTAGCAATCATATTATATGAAGAAAAAATAGAGTATATTTGTTCCAAGATTAAGACTATCTATTTTTTCTCTCAGCCTCGCTCACTCACACATGATACATAAATATGTAACATGTAATTTTCAAAAAAATAAATAGGACCTTTTGTGTCACTTTCAGTAGTCTTTTTTTTTTTTTTTTAATGTGGTCTACCTTCATGTTCAAAATTGTTTAAGTGCAGTGAGGTATTTCACAGCCTTCAGAGATTATCTACCACGAATGTTAGGAAAGGTACTTGATTATCACTTAGTACCTCTTCATGCATACCCCTTTTTCAATTGAATGGCTTTCAGATAACTCATAATTTGCTTCAGTCACATCCTCTCTTCCATTCTAAGTCCTTCCCCTACCAGATGTCTAGAGAAAAAAGTTAAAATTTGTTTATGGAATGACTGATCTATTCATACTGCTGTGACAAATGGGAAGGGAGGATACAGATTTAAACCTTGCTGTTCAAATTATCTTCTCTTTTTCCAAGTGGAAGACTGAAGCTATCAATGCTCACCTAGAGGTCAGGGGGCTGCCATGAGAAGCACTAGTACCATGAGACCAGCCCTGTTTCTCTGAATGTACTCTGCATGTCCCCCAGGGACTCTGCTGCTCTCAAGAAAAGAGAGTAGTTCAGTTGCATTCTGCTTCGCCTCCCAACCTCCCACATCTGTGCTTCAGGCTGGCCCTGGATTACATCAATTCATTTATTTGGACTGTCTGTCTGAGAGAGGTAGTCATCGTTTGTGTCTTTGAACACAAGCCTCGATGAGACTGTATACCCTGCTTAAAATTTCTCTTTTTTGTCTTTTTTTTTTTTTNGAGCACCATTGATCTTCTCTTCGCTCCTTGATGTGTCCCACTGGCAATTCCCCAGTCTGTAAATCCACAATCCATTGTACAAAAGCCTACTCATGGAGGGCACCTTGTGTCTGTGAGCAGAGCTATCAACTAAGTCCTTCTTTTAGAGGACAATCTGAAGGTCGCCTTTTAGCTGTCTTGGTTAAATCTTGAACTCTACCCTCACACTGCAGTAAAGTTTGGCACAGCCAGGAACTAACCACTTCAGCTTCAGTCAGTGTCTGTGTCAGCGACCCCCATGCTTACAGGGTTAAATGAGCTCAGAGCAGCACAGAGACAGATCAGAGCAAGATCTCTTGCCAAGAAGACAGTTAGGGCTAGCTAAAGTTTCTGAGGTGTAAATATTTTATACCCAGTGATTTCTTACTCTAATCCCAGCAGATGCTGTTTATACATATAAAGGCATGTATAATTGAAGCCAGGTTTGCTGTAGGCTCCCATTCATCTGTGAACACAGAGACCTCACTTGCAAATGTTGCTATGCAGATTTTAGCTTCATTGAAATACTGAATTTTTTCTAGATTAAATCAGCCTTATTTGGCTTATTTGTTGTGGGACTTGGTGGTTAATACCATCAGGCTTTTCAGAATTGTTGCTCTTCCCTTTCAATCTTTCTTAGCTCTGCTGCTCAATGTAGGGAAACATAGGGTTATTCCCCCAGACACATTCACTGTGATTGAGGCACCATTTTGGGCAAAGGGATCAAGTGATGAAAGGAGGCTGTATGGCAGGAGGTGCTAACCCTTCCACAGTTCTGCTAACCCTTCCACAGTTTTGCCATGCACACAGAGGTGTACCCAGCTGACCTCGGAGTCTGCCACAAGCCAAGCCCAGCATTTTTCCTTCTTCTTCTCCATACCTTATAAAGACCTGGTGACTAACTTATTAATTCACAATTACTTGTTTCAATTTGCAGACTTTCATTTCTGGTCATGCATAGGAAATGTTTTATTCTTTTGGTCTTTCAGTGTGTTACTTCACTCTGCTCCACAATACAGAGCAATTCTACTGACGAACTTTTGACTTCCTGATGCTTGTCCTTATAATCTTTCCATACAAATTACTGGCTACCCAAACACCTGTTTAATGAACACGGTTGTGTCCTCTGAGAGGGGTGTTTACCCACGAAGTCAGTGATGAAGTCCCAACAGAACAACATTAAACTGTTCTTCTTTTTTTTTTTTTTTTTTACCAGAAGGAAGCTGTAACTATTGAAATATGTTAGTGAATGTGGTTCAAACAGTATGCTTTAAAGACCTCACAGGCAACACGAGATAAACTTTAATTTTTGAAAGTTCAGCATGAGCCCTAGGAGAGGGCTGTAGCTTGTTGAAATGCTACTGTATTCAGTTTTCAAGAGTACTGAAAAGTTTTACATCTAATCTTTATTTTTTACTAGAATGTTGTATTTATGCCTCCATGTGTTGCTGTTAGCTTCTGCAATACTCAGGATTTGCCTTTGAATCTGGCTTTTGGGGTCAGGGAAAAACACTATATTTTTGTTTGCAGAACTGTGATGGAGAAGAAAATTCAAATATATACTAGCTAGGACTTGAGAGGCAAAGAGATATATAGATATGTAGCCATATGTATCTATAAGCCCAGTCTTTAGATTTGTGAATCATGTAGCAGCGCTACTGACATTCTGAATGAATACACAGCCCTTTTTTCCCCTTTTCTTAAAAAAAATCTTACTTTATTTTTGATCCTAGAAGTAAAATCTGAAGTCTAATGCCTCCCTCCATCTTCTGTGAGTCAGCAGGAATAAACCTGCAGTTTACTTGCTTGCAGTGTGAGTTGGCAAGACAATCCTGCCACCCTGTGCCAGACAGGATGTAGACAGGGAAATGGTTTTTCTGGCAGCCCTCACAGAATGAATTTTGATCAGCAGTACCCCAAAAGCAAATGTGGTCAGACAAAAATTTACAGTCATGACCTCAAAGGAAAAAAAACTACCAACCCCTCCAAAACCCTAGTACAATTGCATAGCTCATCCTCAACTACTTAACCAGTTAGCATCAGTTAACCGCAAGATAGTTATTTGCTACTATTTTGCCAGTCCAGTTCCAGATATCTGTGACAAAAGTCAGAAGCTCACATGTTCAACTGAAAACTAGGCCACATTTCAAAATTTTGGACCTCAATCCCTTGTGTTTGCAAGTGTATAGGCACACAGGGGAATTGCTTCAGAAGAGGTATGATTGCAAGGCCACAGTGGGGGAATCAAAATTTAATGCCTCAGTATAGTTCTGAATGTTTCCATTTTCTCTGCTTCCAGAGGATAACAGGCTAAACAACCTTAAAGACAAAATGCTGCTAGGATTTATATCAATTTTGTGTAAAATAGTAACAGAAGAAACATATCCTTGATGTTTTAGTAAAACCATGCTGTCTCTCTTACCAAGAAGTAAAATAATTCATGTGATTGCCCTGATGCTTGCAAGCTTCATGAATCCTTAACAAGGATAGGTCATGACAATTTAACACAAGTGGCTTCAATAACCTGGTAAGATTTGTCAGTGATTACATTTAGGTATGATTTGTTTCAACTCCATCTCTAATACTCAAACACAGGCATTTCAGGACTCTATTTATGTGCATATAAGACTGAGTTGTTTTTGAAAGAATTCATGCAAAATACAAATGAGAAATATAACCCAAAATTATCTAAGGCAATTGGACGTAAGAGAAGTAATAGCACAGTTACTTCGACTTGGAAAAAAAAGTGAAAGCTAAAACAATAGAGAAAATTAAATCCAAAGAAGTGATTTTGATAAGTGAGAGAAACTTGGAAGGCATTCCTCATGAAATAGGTAGAAAGGGATTAAGAGCGACAAATGTGCAATGCATTTCATAATGAGATTTGACAGTAAAAAGTCCGGGTCTACTCAGAGTTCCTGAGAGTTATTTAATCAGAAGTTCCTTAAAGCAGTGATGTCCTGTTGGCAGATACTTGCATATATATTGCAAATATGAATCTGGATTTGCTATTTAAAAGAAAAGATGAAAAAATAAATAACCCTGTGTGATCCAGCTCAATGATTGCTATAAAAATCTCAATATTGGTACAAAACAAAAGAACATGACCATGCTTTTAAGAACTTCACTACTCCCAAAATGCCACTGTTGGGTAGGTGATTTTTGGGGCTGGAGGTGAGAGGCTAGTCAGTAATCCCAGGTGCAAGAGCCTCTTTGGTAGGCAGTGCAGTCCTGGGTTAGGGGACTGTCATAGGTGCAGTGAAGAGCAAAGTATTAGATATTAGAATTTAGGACCAAAAGAGCTTGTTCAGCATCAGTATTGCTTGCTTAGCTATATTTTTTTTAATTATCAAAAGCCCATCACTGTAAGAAAGAAAAATGGAAAATGAGGACACATATGTATCTGTCCGTATCTGTTTCCTTAGACATATATTCTTATATATAAGAATACAAAATAGCAAGCAAAAAAATTTTTAAGTGACAGCAAATTGTTTATTTACTTGAAAGTGCAACATACTCAAGCAGATGCTGTAGTTCTTTTAGTAAATTTCTTCATAACTCCCTTGTTTTATAGCTCTGTTTTTCAAATACCAGTGTTAGGATCAGCTGGATTGATTAGGGTCATTACTTGGAACTCCAGCGACAGTCTGGGCAATCAACATGAATTGGTGATAAACAGAATCATTTATCTGGAAGCATCTGGAACATGAAAACAAGGGCATAATCAAAAGATGTGCAAGTGCAGTCTGTATTTTGCCTTTTAGTGTTTTCATGAATATTATTTTCCTATAAAGACTTTTTTCCATCTCTTTTCAAACCCCTTTTTTTGGATTGTTTTCGCTGTGCATGTGTGGTAGCAGCTTTGAAAGATGATAATTTAATGGTGGGTTTCTCAGTGGGGAGAAAATTAAAATGTACAGCCTTTTGTCTGTGTGGCGAGTTGTTAAATCACTTCCCACAATATGACACAGCTTGTGGCATTATACATGACATAAAAACTCTTCATTAACATGTGTCCTACTGTGAAAAATGTGCTATATTAGTTGGTCTGCCCATAAGTAAACCTTGTTGTAAGAGAGGATTTTGTACTCCTGTGAATAAGAATTAAATATTGAGATGTACTTTATTTTGTTTTATCTTGACAAAGAATACAAGGAAGTTGCTTGGAAGATCTCTGTGCCCTTAGTGTGTAACACACTGTTTTTATCTATTATTCACTGTTTTTTGTAAATATCCATTCTACTTGTCTAAACAAAAAGCCTGGGAAACCAGTGTATACTATACTTCCTTCCAGAAAAGGAAGAAATGAGACTGACTGACAAGGAATTTACTCTCTTTTATGAATTCTTCATACCTTCAGCCAAAACCCACCTTGCCTTGGATTAGGTCATGAACTCCCCCACAAACTGTCTATTATCTGTCTCTGTGGCAAAACAGTGTGCAGAGTGTGCAGTGTCAGGTGTACTGTGTGTGGTGTCCTTACTCTGCTTAGGGCTGAGGTGTGCTGGCTCTGTAGGTACAGGAAAACACCCCACCTGGAGGGCTTTTTCTCTAAAGAGAGGGCCATCAGAACTCAAGCACAGGAGGTACTGGGGAGGAGGGATATAGGGTACAGTACTAACTTAGTACTGTGTTTTTTATTTTTATTAATGCAATAATTTCATACTGGGCTATTGCTACACTGCTATTGGAAAGCAGTTTCAAGGTGTATTTGACAGCTGTGAGAAAAGCAGTTTTCAAAGACTGTGGCAAAGATGCAAAAACTGAAGACATCGACAATCTGATTAACACAAATTGAGTATATCCTGTAGGCTTCTGGTCCTTCATTGTAACTCCAACTAGAGAATTATGTAAAAATTAGAGTTTAAACTTAATGTCTTTTGCCAACAATATATTAATTTGACATCATAGACTTGTCCAATGGATTTGAATTTTAATGTCAGAAAATAATTTTCAGACAATAACAGATACTCAGTACTCTCATTTGAAACAACACTGTACAGAAAAGGCACCAAAGCTAATACATGAACTCCTCTAAAAAATATTTGTATATTACATGAAAGGTGAAATGTAACCCAATGAAGTAGTCATCAGAGAACTCTGGATGGGAAGGCACTTCCATGGGCAGAGTTGGAATATCTATAGATGGTTGACTAGAAAGAAAATTCTGACTGATGAGCATCTATAATTCCTTACCTCTCATCCTGATTACCACACAAAATTGTGTAATCATTAATGCTATGTCAGTTCTTATTGCATTCTACTAAATGCAGACCCAGAGTGGACATCACTGGATAAGCATATACCTCCTCATTACAATTATGGTAATGGAATATCACCAAGACTGAATAAGAATAACATCATAAATACACGAAGAACATCAGCTCTTACATCTTTAGCTGTTATCCCTGATTTCTATTTTCTCTTTTTGTTTTTAGGTAACTAAACATTTTGCAAAATGTCGCATTCCCTTGCATAAGGTTATAAAAATGCACACATTAAAGATCAGCTCAGTTTTACCTCCAAAAGAACTGGATTAATTTTGAATATCTTTACAGCCTGTCAAAACTGAAATGTAACACCAGGTTTTCTGAAATGAAGTTGTGGCCTCAGAAGTTTGTAGTGAAGGGTTTTTTTCATTAAAGTAGATGCAATTCTTACCAGAACAACAAAAACCTGTGATGTTCTGGGTAATGTGCATTTTGACTAGCTTTCTGACAGATAATGAACCAGAAATCTGTTAGTGTCGCACCTGTCACGCAGCTTCTGCATCATCAGTCTATCTTCCTCCAAGGAAAGGTTAAATGTGTAGCCTCTCTTTTGCACAGTGTGCACTCTTCGGCTCTGCACAAGGAAGATAAAGCCTGTCAGAAGAAGTGGTGAATAATTGGCATTGTTCTGGTTTCTTCAGTATCAGTGGCTTTTTTCACAATCATAAGGCATTTTTCTTCATTTGCCCTTCAATCCAGACAGAAAACACGGTATTATAAACAACAACTGACACATCAGATACAGTCAGTCCTGAGCAATATCCATATATCCTGCTGTGTTGCAAGCACGGAAGGGTTGATGTATCCCATTTTTGCTATTATTTGTGTAAAGGAAGCTTTTCTGTCCAACCATGCAGGAGCCACAGCTGCCCCACCTGGGCTGGGACCAAAGTCTCTTCACAGTTGGTGGCTCCAGTGACCCTGCAGGTGCCCTGTTTGACCCCTGCACACCCCACACTCACACAGTCAGACCAGGTTTCCTCATTGGCTCTCCTGCCTTTCCCATAACAGAACCTCAGACAATCACAGCAGAGTGAATGCCACACAGACATCTGTATCCTTAAAATAATTTAATCATGGTGCAGTAACAAATTACCAACTCAAAATGGTGCATGAGGATTGACCATTTGAGGAGGGACCCCTAATAAAGACGTGCTGGGCTTTTATACCCTCAGAGTCTAAGCTCTCAGAAGTCTGGGGTCATCAGTTCCTGCAGTGTCGGATTGTCCAGTCACCTGGCTGACACCTCAGGTTCCTGGGCCGTTTGTTATGCAAAGAGTAGCTCAGGTTTACTTTTCCTTGAGCTCTGGCCACCCAGAGTACAATCTGCAGCTCAAAGTGCCCTGCTTACCGAGCTATCCACACTAAACATATCCATTCTCCCCAGATCCTTTTTCTCTTGCTGTGTTGTGATACTAAGGGGAGCGAGAGTTTATTTTTCTCTTTTTTGTCCCCTTGTCATTGCCCTTCTCCATCTATTTTCAGTACTCTGTGTTGCTGGGATGTCTTTGCCTATTCTCTATCACATGGTAGTAAGCACTTGCAGTCAGTGGGTGCCAGTGCCATCACTGAAAATAAACATCACAAATTCAATAAATCATGAATTCTAGATAGACGTGAAGATGCTAGAATGCCCACTA
The DNA here is from genome assembly GCA_013399835.1 of Leptocoma aspasia. NCBI lineage: Eukaryota > Metazoa > Chordata > Aves > Passeriformes > Nectariniidae > Leptocoma > Leptocoma aspasia. The sequence continues at coordinate 341,499 of VXAX01004371.1, forward strand.
GATTTTAAGCCCTTTTGAAGCCCTCCTTGAGGATGATTGAGGTGCAATTTCCTCATTCTGGTCACATGTTCATCTACATCAGCTTTTTGTTTTGATAATTCTTATCTTTATCCATTGGTTCCCATGGTTTTCAGAGTAATGGCTTCAATAATTACTAAGAGGTTCATTAATGCAAGAGATAAAACTATTGGTATTAGTCACAATCATGCAGGTTTTGTGGCCTGCAGGAAGAGCACATCAGAAAGATGAAACAAGTAGAAAAATTTCAAAAGTTGCAAATATCCAGATTTTCCTTGTCAGGAAAGTTCCTGAGCAGTTTCTTAAAGACAGTTCTATTTCTGTGTATGGCTCCAGCTATTCATCAGTTCATATAAAATCTGGCAAGTGTTAGCATATTCTTTTTATTATCACGGACATTATTACTAATTATTTCTAGTATATTCTTGCTATGTCAATAACTGTGGCCACAAAAGTCTAGGATTCAAGTACACCAGGACCCTTTCTCTTGAAAATTTTTAATGTTAGTACTCTCTTCAAAATTCCAATTAGAGATCTGAGTTGGGCTTTTGGTTGGTAGGTTTATATATTTTGAATGGCTTGCCTCCCACCAATACTAGATTGCTTACTGGAGAACAGATGAAATGCCTGAGGCCACCTCTCTCCCTGCCATGCCTGCAGCAAGGTCTAAGCACCCAGTGCAGAGCAGCTGGTACAGAGCCAGATTCCAAATGGCATCAAGACTGAGCACTGCAGTCATTTAATGTGCCGTACAGAATAATCCCACATATGCCCCATTTTCATCATATCCAAAAGATAAGTGTGAAAGAGAGAGGAGATAGGTGAACTCCAAGATGCTGGGGCATTCTTAAGGCACATAACCTATCAATACTGCTGGGAATAATAAGAGTCTAGGTGACATAGGGGCTTGGGAAAAAAATGGAGTCTATGGTGTACACTGAAGGGTGTAGGGACACTTGGTTGTATGAAGGAGACCTTAGACTCACTCTGTGGAAAAGCTGGCTTGAATGGGAAGTGTGTCAGAGCTCCTCACAGGCAAGGAGGGTGGGATCCCATCATCTGAAAAGATGTGAATGACAGAGCTTCCCTTTACCATCCCTGTCTGTATTATGGGTTTGAGAGGGCAGTGGTGTGTCTTCCCACATCACAGGACGGAGACTGGGGGAAAGGCCGCCAGATCTCTCGCCGATCGTCCTGGCCAGCCCTCTCACCCTCCAGCAGAAGCCACGCCGAGTNTCCATAGGGAGGTTGTAAGAGAGGAGGCAAACTGGACTAAACCAGCTGAATAGACATTTAGGAGTGGATTGGAAAAGCCTATACGATATAAAAAAAAGAGGGGGCAACTAGGAAGGGTTTTTATAGCATAAAACATACATTTTAAAGCATGAAACACAAAAATGCACCGCAACATCTCCCCCTTTTCTGTTTAAAAAAGAAGGGAGAGATGGGGCGAATAGCTAACTCAGGTGCTCAGCGTAACTACACAATTGGGATTCTGACTCTTTAGAGAATAAAGCAACTAAAACATCAGATGTTTAAAGGCAAGCTGGTGTGCTTGGAAAAAATGGGCTGTATCAATCTAAATTATTTGCTTAAATGTCAATTCTCTAATTTTACAAATGTCCAATTGAATGTGTTGCTTTATTCTATCTCAACACAAATAAATGCTTTCCTGACACTAACCAAATACTCTGAAGGAGGTAAAGCAAGAAAAGAAGAACAATTGGCAACTAAAACAGGAATACAACAATAAAAAAATTCATGCCAATGTCAATTGATCCTAAATCTAGTTTCATAATCAAATCAATTGAAAACAACTTAGTAAATTTTCCAATCAAATTGATGAGGGACAATATGAAGTTGGGTAGGGGGGAGCCCACGTGTCTCTATATTGCTCAGGCTGCGTTGGTGTGGCTATTCACAGGTGTGATTCCGCTATTGACCGCCACAGGAGCTTTAACCTGCTCCGTCCCTGACCTGGGCCAGTTCACCCCTCCTTAGGCGACCTGGTGTCCCGCAGCTCCCCGCGGGTCACTATACTGATGGCGGCCTTAGCTTGGACGCCTGCTCAGCACAGCGCATGGCAGCCCAGAACTCCTGGGCTCAAGCAATCCGTCGGGCTCAGCCTCCCCGGCAGCTGGGACTACAGGCGCGCGCCACTGCGCTCGGCTCTCGAAATAAACTCTGGGATGGCAAAAGGAAAACTGGCAGCTAAAATAGGAATGCAACAACGACAAAATTTGTGCTGATGTCCAATCAAACTCATGAAGGAAAACACAGAGTTAAAGAGGTAATACAAGCATAAAAGGCTACTGTTTGCAAATCAAAATATGAGGTATTAGATGTGCCCAAAAATACTCACTATTGGAGAAACAAGATATATGAAAGTACATCATGGGCATGATAAATTAAGTTAGTTACAAAAACACTGCACCAACATTATAAAGAGAAAAGACTATTATTCAAAAGAGAAAAAAAAGGTTCCACCTAAGAAGGCAGCAGTAGTCCTGTAAAAACCGCTAAAAAATCTTCCCTCCTGCCTAAAGCTGCTTCAACTAATTAGCTAAGAGGAAAAGGACTGACAAGGGTAAAAGTAAAAACAGACTAGATACGGAAAAGGCAACTTACTTTGGTGATTCATATAAAAGAAACAAACCTTTTCAACTTATTCAAGCTCAACTCAAAAAAGGAACAGTTGTTCACTTATCTTTTAAGGTGCTCCGATTTAGCATTATATCAACTGAACTGGGGCTGTGATTTTTTAACTGTTTATGTCCACAGTGAAACCTTAAGGTAAACACAATGGAAATGCAATACATTGGAAATTTTCAAATGTTTAAAAGTCTTATTGAACACTTTATATGATTTCTGACACCTAGGGCAAAAACTAACTAAATTGTTCACCCTTTCCCTGCTCAAGCTATCCAACAGAGAAACAAACCTATACTTTACAGTGTCGGCTAGGATATCCTTTTCTAGAAAAGAAATATAAATAACAACAAAAGGAACAAAATAAATGTCTTCCACCTTCCCTTACCAACTGGAAGTCTTTCTTGCTTGAGTAACCCACTCTCTCTCTCCTTCTTCCTATTCCTACCCCCTGCATCTTCTCTCTTCCTCCTCCCTTCCCCTTCTTTCCTTTAGTCCTTTGAATATCCTATATCATCATCCCTCGTCTTACCCTCATACAACTGTCACACACCCTCTCTCTACTTGCCTCTTCTTTCCCACGACTTCTGCAAAGTGTTCTTTTTTCACAGAAATGCAAAGTGATATTAACAAAATTTAGATTCTGAATTAACATGAATGAGACTGGATATAAACTCACATTCTCGGGTAAATAAGGTAATTCCAACAGAAAAGGACAAAAGGTGAAGTAAGCATAAGCAATAAGGTAATTTTAACAGAACAAGATAAAAGGTAAACATAAGCAATATGACTTTATAGGGGGTTGTCAAGAGAAAAGGCACCAAAACAGACAAATAGAAGTTTTTCATTGACACAAATAACCTTGGGGGGTAGACATCTGTTCAGGATACCTCTGCACGGTAGTTTTCCTCTCTTAATAATCTGGAAAAATGGCGAGGTGGTTTTGCTGCTCTTGTCCTTGTTCACAGCTGGTTGGGTCTTCATTGCGGAGGGGGATCGGGCAAAACTCAAGGTGTCGATAGAGAGATGTTAATTTCTGATTGTCAGGGCTGAGTACCACGGAAACAGTCTTCTTTTTTATCAAACAACTTTTAGGGTAAAACACAGTTATAGTTTGGCTGTTGATTGGCCTATACGGCTGTCGGAGGGGCGGCCGCAGGGGAGTCTGCTCTGAAAAATCAAACAATATGGTGGCTTCCGGGGATGGGGCGGAAGGGGAGGTGCTTACTGGAAGGGGANGGTGCTTACTGGAAGGGGAGGGGACAATGCGGCAGCTTCTGGGGGTGGGGCAGAAGAGGAGGTGCCCGCTGGAACGGAAGGGGACCATGCAGGGGAAGGGGGAGGATTCAAGGATGACATAACCAGGGGTGGGGCTACTAAGACAGAAGAGGAGGGGTCAGGGTACCGGAAGAGGGAGGTACAGGGTGCAGGGGAAGAGGGATTATGGGATGAAGGAGCCCAAGGGAGGGGCCCGACCATGCAGTCCCCACCATCTTGTGCTTCTATGACGCCATTTTGGGGGGTAGGGAAAAACCCACTAGAGAACCGAT
>VXAX01004371.1:355573-375096 GCA_013399835.1 Leptocoma aspasia
TCCCTTCCTTCCTTCCTCTATTTCTTTTCTCTTTTCTTTTCTTTTCTTTTCTTTTCTTTTCTTTTCTCTTCTTTTCTTTTCTCTTCTTTTCTTTCATTTTTCCTTTCCTTTCGTTTTCTTCTTATTTCTCTTTTTCTTATTTTTCTTTTTCTTATTCTTCTTCATTTTTTAATTTTTTCTTTATTTTTCTCTTCTTCCTACCTTCTTTTTTCTCTCTCTCTCTCCTTCTCTTGATTTCCAGTACTTTCAAAATAATTTCCACCAAAAAACAAGAAGAGAAATTCTTACTTCAAATAGAATCATCTTTTCCTGACTATTTAGTTTTCATTTTGTTCTTGGTTCGTATATTTATGTAAGTAATGGTTTTGCCAGGGAGACAACAGAGACAGGATTGAGCTGTGATTGCATTTCTTAAAATTAAACCATTTAGCATGCCAGTAAGCCTGAAAGTGGGGCATTTGTCAGTGTTGTTATCATGGCTTACAGCGGGTGCAATTGTGTGTGGTCTGACCCAGCCTGCAAGAGAAGACCTGCTGCTGAGATGAAGCAGGAACAGGTTTCTGAATCATTCCAGGGCTGGGGCACAAGGCAGCAGCTCCCCAACATCAGGACTGGCGTACACCTTCACTTGCCTTGGGGTATGAGCCCTGGGAGGCAGTGCATATATTAGGCATCTGTGGGCATGCTGGGGGTACTAGGCAGCTGTGAGTTTAGGCACTGAACTGAAGAGGCATTTTTAGAGCTGTAATTTTGGCATGTAAATCAGGAACCAAGTGGGAACTGACACCTCAGCACACAGTTTGCTAGAACAGCAAGTTCTGTTTTGCCTCTGTGGCTGACTGGAGGCTGTGGTGCACAAGGCAGGGTCACCCACAGCTTAGAGAGCACAGACATATGGCTGTATCTAAATTTGCATTAAAAATGAAAATAGTTGGGTTGTGCTGCAATATGCCTATTCAAACTTCCATCCTTCACTGTTTTTTAGTCCTTTTTAATGGGCAAATATTAGTTCCAGGGGAAAGAGACAGACTGACAGCACTGATAAATACCAGTCTGATGTTTAGTTACAACACAGACAGGGTATTGGCAGAGCAATTACAGGCTCCTGTCCCCAGGATGTTCTTTTACCAGGGGGAAAGCCAACCTGCCATCGCTTTCACATACTGGGAGCTGCATTAGAGCAAAGTTATTTAATAGCAATGAGGAACAAGGGTTTGCTCAACCCATGTCTCCTGTAAACACACAAAAAAATATCATTGGCAGAAATATAGTTTATTGCCCAAATGCACTAATTAAAAAGATATCTGGAAATAACAATCAAAATCAATACAACTGGAATTTGTATGAAACCTCTGAAAGACTGGAAAATGGGGTGGTAGCTAGAGCATGACCACTAACAGCACATGGGTCTGTCCATTCTGCTACAGCTGACAGTCCCCCTTTAGCTTTGTTTTTGTTAATAAATTTAGCCATCCTGAGAGTGGATAAATACCTTAGCATTTCTGTTAATAAGTTCAGCATTTCTGTTAATAAGTTCATCTTCATTTTAATTCTCTGTCTTGAATGGTGATAAAGCACTGTGCTTTACTGAGATAGTAATAGCAGGGTCCTGTTCTGAGACTTAATGTTGTTTTAATAATTTTCTTAGTCCAGCACTTGTGATTGTTATGACAGCAGAGATCCGATCCTACTGATCTAGAGAGCAAAGCACAGCAAACCAGAACTGTTGCCATAACCAGATAGCTGCTGATGTAGGAGATACTTTGAAGAACAGCAGTGGTCTCCAGCTACTTTCAGCCCAGTTTCCTAGGAGAGATGACCTTTGCAGTCAGTCATGCCATGTGTGTCCTTTCTCTCTTTGACTAAAAGATATTGACAGTTCTGAGGAAGTGAACATCTGAGCAGAAGAGAAAGGTCTTGCAGCTGCCTTGACTGACAGCCTGTAATGTGAATGCAAAACTTACTAGATACTATTAATAGCAGGCAAGAAGGTAAGTGCCTGCCAGTGGCCCCTCAGAACTACCCACAGGATGCAATGTCAAGAAAATAAGGCCTTATTAACTCCTCTCCTTTATATACAATGATATTGTTAAATCATTAATTCCCATTATTTTTACTTTACTGGAGATTGCCTTTTACATCGCGCTCTTACAAAGGGAGCAGCTTCCTGCAGCCATTTCTTGCTCTGATGCTGCAGTTTCCCAGTACTCCTCACAATTCTGGATTGAACGAGACACAAAAGCAGCACTAAGGACCACAGTTCAAGCCTGTCTTCATGAAAGTTTAGAAGGATAGTTATCGAGGGAACATACCCTTGTGGACATCTGTAAAACATAACATCAGGGGTGAAAAATTAAATTGTCTTTGTTGTAGAAAAACTTTCTGAAACCAAAATGCCCTCTTGATCAACTAGTGAAACATCAGCATAGATCTTGTCTGTATTGTCTGTGGAAATGTGCTTGAAGTTTGCTGTCTAGCCTGTGCTCTTGATGTCATGTTTTCTCAGGAAGATGAGAGGGTGCAGAATGTTCTTTTCTTTGCATATGACTCTGCTTTCTGGGCTTTTTTCTTGCCTGTGTTTTGAAAGCAGACATAAACAAGTGTTAATGAGCAGTCATGAAGGAGCCTCTACAGAGCCAGCACACATGTGAGGCAGAGAGAGCACGAAGTCAGTAATTCTGGCTGTGTGTATGATTCAGGAAAGCCATCTAACCGCTCTGTGTGCATTGCAGATCACCAGGTGAACAACAGCACCGTGACAATGTCCCGTCTAGCTCTGCTGCTGCAGTGCTCTGTGGGAGCTGCCAAGAGCTTGCTTTGAGTCAGTAGTAGGGAAAGAGGGAAAGAATCAGCAAAGGAAAACAGAATTAAACTCAAAATAGGCATTTAAAATACTGTATTGCATGTTCCACACACTTTGTACATATGTTCAGGCAACACTTTGATGTGTTAGATTTTCTGAGCTTCGGGTCTGTTCTGCCTTGCCTACCCACTTACCTCTTGGGCTTGTCATATCTTTGCAATAATCTCCTCTGCCTAGCCTCATCCACATCAGCAGTACATATCATCACCAGTGGTGGGAACATGGTGTTCTTTGAGCTCGGCTTCCCTGAGCATCACCAGATAGCTGCCTCACTTCACACTTATACCCTCATGGAAAATATTTTCTTTCCATTAATAATCACCAATGGGAAAAAACCCTGAAGAAATTATTAAAAATCATAGAACTTAGGATGTCATACAAAGGGATTTATGAAGCTTAGGGTGCTTAAGAGCCATTAGTAAAACAACTGCAAGATGAGTCAGGAGAGAAGGAGGTGTCATGGGGAAAAAAAGAGCTGCAAAATATTCCATAAGAGAATGAAAACAAACAGAATTTCAAGTGCTGATTCCAGGCACATTCTGCTGGGAAAAATTCTGTATAGCTCCTTGAAACTGTTCCAGAGGCAGGGTTTTGGTTAAACAAACAAACCAGCCAAAGGAACCAATCTAATTTGTTGGGGTATCTTGCACAAGGTAACACTCACATGAGAAATTGAATTCCTTGCCCAGGACAATCAGCTCCTGTTTGCATGGCTACAGGAGCCTCTCTTGCAAGGGTCTTTGTAATGGTGTCTTTGGCTGCATGAGATGAGTTTCTGAGCTCCTGTTCTGCTGAATTTTTGTAATCCAGCTGGTCCTACTTGCTCCGTACATACCATGATGCTTTGACAGCAATTACCAGAAACTGCACAAAGTTTTCCTTAACTGTCTTAATTGGCTTCAAAAGACTCTTCTGTGTTACCATTTCTGCACCTGTGAGAACAGTTTCCATGGACCATCTACAAGTGTCTTACTTATGTGGAGCTGCATCTGTTTTACAGCAGGAATTGCCTGGAAGGAGTTCACATATATGCCCCATTCTCTTGTTGGGAAGATGGATGTTTATTTGCACATTCAAGCATATAAATAGCACCTATCATAGGTCAGCAGGAACTGTTTGAGCTAATTTTCCAGACTGTTCAAAATTCCCACCTGTACAGTTCCAGTAAGGAACACGGTATTTGTTGTTTTGTTGTGGCGGCAACTGGGGGCTCAGCCACTTTCTCTCAGGCCTGTTCATTGTTTCATCTATGCAGCAAAGCCCAGCCTAGAAGCGACGTGCTGCCCCTTTTATCCTTCTGGCCACGGGCTAGCTGTTGTGCGCCCAACGTGGGGCAGCTGTCAGGTGTGGGTGCAGGCCCTGATCTTCCTCTGAGAGAGGCTAGCGTCGGACCTGCAGCTCTGCCACTTCTCCCTCTCAGGGATCTGTGACAGGCTTGTCCTGTAGGTTGCCAAGGAGACGGAGCAAAGAGCACAGAAAGGATCTGACTGCTTGGAGCTCCAGCACAAAGTTTATTTGCCCAGAGGGGTCCAAGGCAGAAAGACCAAGAACAGGGAGGTGGGAACTTGGGAGGAGCTGACAATACAACCAGTGGGGAAGCTTCAGGGGAAGGGCCAAAGGCAGGGATACATTATCATAAAACCAGTGAGGGAGGAGGAAGGAGGGTACAATCATTCAACAACCAATGAGGGTATAAGAAACAGCAAAATGACAGAGAACATTCTAGAAGTAGGGGAAGGGTTCTGCCTTGACAGGCAGCACAGGGAGGCAGGGTAACAAAGATTGGCATGGAAGTATCCAGGGTAATGGGAGTGGTAAAGGGTAACTGACATGTAGCAGGGGAGGGAACAGAGTCTGGGGCAAACCATTATGTACGGAAACAACCGGGACAAACCATTAACAGAAAATCACACCACCACTTAGAAGGTCCAGGCAATTAATGTGCAAGTTGATGGAATACCATCATAGACTGATAGCCAACTAGACCACTGGTATGACTGCAATTTCCTTCTTATATCGAAATCATATCTGAAATTCCACAGAGACCACCACAGTATTTTATTTGAATCAATTATTTTGTGCTTGACACACTGTAACCCTCCATTTGATCTGGAGAATGGGTGCCTTTTAAGTTTTTCATGATGTTCTTCTGAGAAACATCCTCACCATGATAGTGGGCCTGTTTTCTTGATCTTATCCTTGTTATAGTATTTCTTGACATGGGCCTCCTCTTTTCTTTGTGACTATTTTCCTTTCATTTTCTGCTTTTCTCTGTCCAGATCTCTTACCTAGATATCATATCTGCTATTTCATGATCATCTGATGTGCTCATTATTCCGTTTTTGTAATTGTAAAAACTGTTCCACTCCTAGATGTTTTTAGATTCAGTGTTCTTCCTATCATCTCCAAAGCATTGGTGTACCATTTCCCCATTGTCGCTCAATCCTTCTGCCCTATGGTTCTCCTTGTTCTTCTGTGGAACAGCTGCTTTCCTCCTCCTTCCTGTGGACAAGACGCTAAGAGTTATGGAAGATTCTTGACTGTATTGCTGGGCTACAACTGCATCTGGGTTTCAACACAGCATACTGGAATTGTGGAGGATCTTCCTTTCCCCAAGCAACTCCCAAATGATCTGAACAGCTTTCTCCTGCATTGAGCTCTGCAGGAGGGCCAAAGCCACCAGCAAGCGATGCTACACTGGCTTTCCTCATTTTCCTTCTAGTTTAGAACAAAGAAAATGTGTGAGCAAAGCTAAACTAAAGCAGTAGATTAGATTATAGCTTAAAACTATATTCCTGTATGTAATTTTTGTAGAAGGTCTTTTATTATTCACAGTTTTCCTGCTTTGCAGAGAAATGTGGAATGGAAAAGTTTTTATGGCAATGTATTCTCATACTCGTGAGCTTACCCTTACACTTCTTCCTGATACTAACTAACAGAAGTTGTATGACCAAATAAATCCATGAACAATATTTGTAACTCTTGTTATTTAATCTCCCTATGAAACTAGCTTTCCCTGGTGCTTAGCTCCTATACATTTAAACATTTTGATACTTCATAACAATTCAGTCCAGCACCTTACATAAATTAAAAATACAAAAAAAAAAAATAAAAAAAAAATTCAGAGCTGAGTTGAGTTTGTACATTGCTTATTACTTCTTGCTGGGTTATCATGCCAAGCTAAATATAATTATCTGCAGTAATTCTAGGGTAGAACTCAAATTTCAAAAGCTGCATGGAAAACAGTTATAGGACTGAATGTGTAGATTACATTCTGTTTAGACAGCATACTGTATACATAATACTAATGTGACCAAAGTACCTGCATATAAATTTCATGTGTTTCAAAATGGAATAAGAAAAAACATTAAAAAAATCAAACCAAACCACCACACCCACAAAGATTTGTTTTGTGTCGTTCTGCTGGGAGTTTCAAGTAATCGAAATTTTCTGACAGGGATTTTTCTCATAATTCAAGACAGTGGTAATTGCACATTAATATTCAAATTTAATCAGAAGGAATTAAAATAGTTATGCAAAGGCTAAGCCAGACTATTCAAAGGCTTCTGTAAAACTACCAATGAATCAGATGTTTTGTAAACTGTTTCAATATTGAACCCATAGGCAGTGGAAAGACAGGAATGGAAGAAAGTGGTGAATTATCAGGGAATGGTGAGCAATGTCATAACTGGGGGAAAATGTGGGAAAAGTCCTAGAAAACAGTAAATTAAAGAACAGAAATGCTTTGCAAAGGAAACAAGCATGTGGGAAGTCCCAGCACTGGCAGAAGTTTTCTAGGTTGCAGGCTGACCGCCAAGCTGCAAACCTGGCCTAGATAAATGAGACACATGTGGGAGGTGAGGCATGGTACAAATGGGGGACTTAGGAAAACTGTCTCTGGTGGGCTTAGAACAGCTTTCTCTGCTCCATGAAAACTTCCAGTGTCCCTTAAGGGCTAAGGATAGCTCTGGTTTTTGCCTTTGCAGTAATTACTGGGAATGAATAGATAAAAGTCTTTCTGTATAAATTAATTAAGATGTTTCCTTCCTTACATGCATTTCTGGGTTTTTTTTTGTTTGTTTTTGGTTTTTTGTTTTTTTTTTTTTTTTCTGTTTATGGAGTTGGGAATCCCTGTGATCCCATGGATTAATGTCTAACTTTAGTAAATATCAAATTGCAAAAATTTTTTCTTGTCTTGCTTGGTTTTTTACCTGTACTTTTCCAAGCATTATTTTGTATTTTGGCACCACCTTAAGAACACAATGGAAATGGCTGTTTCCAACTGAATAATGCTCAGAGGAATGTAACAGTTAGAGATGGAGCAGCAGATTACTCTTTCCCAATACAGGGTTCTCAATATAGGCTGTACATATAGGGCTTTCCTAAAATAATTCTCTGAAACAGATATCAAGTTTTAGATTAAACAGTGTTAAAGTAGAATTTTTCTAAGGGAATATATTTGGAGTGGTCCTGACTTTATCTAACCTTGTATAAAGCCAGTAGCACAAGTGTACTTACTCTGATTGTATTGCAATTTTAACTGCTTTTCTTTCATATGTGTGCTCTCACGTTTCCTTTCGGAGTGTCTCTTGCTCAAGAGAAGTTTGTATATTTATTGGAGATACGGAAATATGCCTAGAACATAAACATGTTGTTTGTTTTCTTAGGATTTGAATTTTTTGAAACAAGTGCCAAGGAAAACATTAATGTCAAGCAGACGTTTGAGCGACTTGTGGATATCATCTGTGACAAAATGTCAGAAAGTCTGGAGATGAATCCCACCATTGCTGCCAGCAACCAGAACACACAGCTAAAGGACACCCCTCCTCCACAGCAGCCCAACTGCAGCTGCTAATGCAGCTATCAGCAAAGGAAGCTCCAGCGTGTTCTATTGCCAACAGAGTATTTATGAATGGTCTATATGCCTTTATTTATACTGTCTTATTAATTAATTTGGGAGAACAGTCTTGTTTTACATCAGCTGTTTGGATATGTATATGGGGATGGAGCAGTTTTTAGTCTGAAAGGATGATCCATATTTTAGAACCCAGCTTTTGCACGCAGGGTGTATATTAATTTCTCTTTTCTTTTTATTTTTTTATGTCACACTTCAGCTGGTGCCATGTCCGCAGACCATGTTTGCCTATAATTGTCTCTCGCTTCATCGGTTTCAAGTTATATAGTCGAATCTTTAGGGTTGTGGTCAGCATGTTTTGACTTAGCTTCCTGATGCCACTTGTGTATTTTCCTGACTGAAAACGATTTTAGAAGTACTCCTGTAGTGAGCAAATCCCTCATTCTGTCCAGATCACTTGTATAAGGGACACTTCCTGGGGCATATTGCCTTGGCAAATCTACGCTCACTATGTTACACATCCTGGCTGACTGAAAACTGCAGAAATTAGAAAGAAGTTAGATACTGGACTCAAAGCCATCAAAATTCCCTGTGAATTTCCAGCTGGATGTGGATATTCAGTCCAGATTCTCAGTGATATTAGGTACTTCATCTTGTTTGGACAGTGACTGTATTTACTTTTACATAGGAGCTGCATGTCTAATAATTTTCTGAAACTGGACTTAGTGTCTCATTCCATCCTTATGGAGATCCTAGTCTTACCTACCCCTGTAGTAGAAGGCTAGTTAGCTCTTTCCATGTCTGCCTGCATGATACATTAACCATACAGTCCTATATTATGTCTGATAAAGCCAAATCCATTGTGTTTGGTTGTTAATAGCCAAAAGCTGTCTTGTCACGTTGCTGTCAAACCTGCATGCTTCAGTTTTCAGGAATTTCATCTCCCATTCAGTCACTGAGACAGCTACCACCACAGTGGCTACAAGTATCTGTATTTTACTAAGACCTATTGCAGAAATGCTGATGGTGTCAGTGAACTGAAGTTTGACCTCATTTTTTTTTCATTTATTTTCCAAGAGAATTAAGATTTTTAAAACTACAGGAGTAATAAAAAATTGTCAACATTTCTAATCTTAGGCTGAATACATTGAAAAGATCAGGAAAAGACTGTGAAGACAGCAGAACAAAGTACAAAAATTCTTTTATTATAAAGTGTTAGAATAGTTATATTTCACAGTTTTTACTTCTCTAGTAATTGGTATAGGTTTCTTACATCTGTGTCCTGAAGTACTTTGTACAACTGCTTTACTTGCATCACAGTGACCTTTTTTAACTAAACAGCGTAACTTAAGAAGCACCAATTATTTTATTTTTCCAATTAGACAGAATTTAAGACAAGGCTGACATTTTTTAAACTGTCAGCAATGGGAAAAATCTGAAAACTAAAAGAAAAGGAAGTAACACGTAGTACACTGAATGACTCACAACTGCAAAGAAATCCTTTACACTTTATGATTTGAAGGTAATTTATATAACTCCTGATACACACTAAGAGAAAATGGCCACTTCTTAAAAATTGATTAAATACACTTTGACACAATAAAAGTTAATTCAAACAAGGCATATAGACACATGTAAAAAGGATATGCCAGGAGGGCTCTACCTGGGCTGCCTAACTTAAAGGAATTAACGCTGTCTTCAGTCTGGGTTTATAAACCATGTCTGTCCTTTTAGCTAGTTTATTTAAGCAGTTCTCCCCCTAGTAGACATGGAGACTGATTTACCTCCATGAAGAGAAAGCACCCTCCTTTTTGAAGTGGAGAACCAGCTAGGTGGAAGAGATATGTGGGATACAAACCATGATCCTTTCTCCCTTCAGGGTGCCTTTTTTCTCACCACCATTTAAGACAGCATGTTGCTAAGTGTGCTGAGAGACTTTCACTAGTAAATTTTCACCCACTAGGTGTCAGCTGATTGGAAAAAACAGAAGCAGTACAAAGTTGAGCAAGCTTCATTTGAGATGGCTGCTGGGCAGTTTTTCATGCTTTTCTTGTTATGTCAGTGATTCCTGCTCGAGAAGGAGGAGCAGGAAAGCCTTGACACAGAATTCAGCTTCAGATCTCAAGTTCTTTAGACAAATCTTAGGTTGTATTATTAATTGGAACCATCTCAGGCAAGGAGAGGAGAGACGTAATCATGTTGTCAAGGATCTCAAATCATGCAGCTTGGAGAGAAGTGCAAGTATTCTTCCAGCTTGGCTCTGAGATATTTGATGTGAAATGGTCATCTCCTGTGCACAGTGCAATAAGGAAAAAAGACTTCAAGGTGTCCCTTGCTGCAGCCACACCTTGCTTGTATTCCATTGCAATGAATTTAAGATCCTCCCTGCCTGGTTATGACCATTTAGACTCTAATTGGTGGTAGAAATACATTATTAGCATATATCTTTTTAAACAAATTGAGTGGTAGATAAATAGTTCTTTATGTAAATGGCATTAATTAATTGCTTTTCATTTTGCATCAGGAGTCTGGGCAGAAGAGTAACAGCAAAATCTAAGGAGAACCCCTGCTTCAAGTTTCTGAGGCAACTAACCTGCTAAGCCTCCACACATATTTGGCCTTCTGCATGAGATGGGATGGCTGGAGGAAGCAGCTGTCAGAGTACTGTTGTTCCTTAGAGGTCCTTAGAGTGCTAAAAATGTGTTAAAAGAAAAAAGCTCATCTGAAATACAGCAGCAGAATGAGTCTGTATCTAAAATCTCCTCAAAACTTTATACTAACACTCAGACATTATCACGGAGTTCAGAGTTAGATTAATTTTTAAAATGTTCAAATAAAATACTTGGAGTTTTTCAAGATGAGACTAAAACCCTGGGAAAGCCACTCAGCTCTCTCAGTTGACACTGTTTTGAGTAGAAGGTTGGAAAGGATGACCTGCTGTGGTCATATCAAACCAAATTTATCCTATCATGACTTTCTCTGAAATTGACAATGTGTGGAATTTCAAGCAGTCTTTTTCTTTTCAAATTGGGTTACCTGCTGTTGGAAAAGCAGGCTTTGATTTTCCATCACAGGTTGGCTTTTGGAGTCACATGCTTCACAGCAATATTGGTTTTCTGCTATAAAGTTGGTCATGTTTCAATCATGAGTATCATGATCTCAGTACCTCTCTCAACTAGAACTTGCCTTTTGTAGAGAAACAGTCAAGACAGAAAAGCTTTTGAGAAGTAACTTACTATGCCTTCCTCAATATTCCAAGAATTCTGAGGGGACTAGCAGTGTTAAAATTTTCATTCTATGTAAAATTATTCCTTGGCCTCCTACGGGATATAATATCCAATAGCAGCTTGTGTCAATCTGATTCAGTTCCTCTTGATTTACATAATAGAACTGCAGTTTTCTTAAATTCAGGTAGGCTGAACATTTTTGAGCAACTTGTCACAACTTGATCAAGGGCCTAAATTTAAACAATCAATACCTTGTTCTTCACATATATCCAGTAGTCACTGATTATGAATTCCTGGAGAAGACAAGCAGGTTTTGGTTATATCCCTGATCTATCCAGTGGTGTGGCACAATTCCTTCAAGTACCAGGCTACTAAGCATGATACTTTGTGATGGAAGAGAGGAGGGCTCAAATGGAAACTGGGATAGCAGAAACAAAACTATTTCAGCCTCATCACAAATATTAGTGAAAAAGTTCTTGCACACCTTGCATTAATTTGTTGTACTTTCAACATAGAGATAAGACTAAATGTCACAGCAAATCATTGGTCCAGCCATAGATACCCCCTTCAGCAGAGATTTATCCACGTGGTGAGATACAGCAGTTGATACACAGAGTATGTTAAATTTCTGAGAGATGAGATAGATGCCTTTGGGCAGAGTTCTGAGCTCCATAGTGCCAGCTGAAGCTGAACTAATACTACACAATCCCTTTTCCGAGTTATGATCTAGACTAAAGCTTATAGCAGCAGGCTAATCCTGTGCATGGGCAATGCACCAGCCTTATCATGCTCTGACAATGTGTTGCTTTCTGCACCTTCAGGCTACTGGTCATAAAATACCTTGGGGGCACCCAGGAGCATGGGGATTGACTGGTTCCTGTGGTGCCTCTGGCACCAACCTGCCAAACAGCTAGCCAGCCCTGCTGGGCTGAACATTCAGATGCATGTTTTTGATTCTTTTAAGAGCTCATGTTCGCAAGTTACAAGTGCAACTGTGTCTGTTATTTTTGGTGGTGGTGGTTAGTTTATTTAGACTTGTTCATTTGGTGTTTTAAATAAATATGAACTAGCCTAATTTTCTGTCAAAAAATACTCTTTCTCTCTGAACAGCTGTGTAAGTGACTGTTACCTGGAATTGTTTGTTCCTTTGTGCTTATACTTAATGCAATGCCTAGAGAAATTACTGGAACAACTACATCTGTGTGGCCTTTTCCAGAGCACCAGTCTGAAAGATTAAATTTTCTTCCCAGTCTGCTCAGCTCTGTATATTCAGCTGTACCACCTGCATCTTCTTTATTTTAGAAATGAAGTGCTATTTCAGGATGCACAAAATTTGCTGGAGTTTGATCCTAACTTTGAGAACACATTAAATCTGCCATTTTTAGGAAAAAAAAAGTAGCAAAAATTCTACATTTGGTTGTTATGCATTTGTTTCTTTGGAGCAGGCAAATGATACTGCAATTGCATTCGAAGAGAAATCCCCTTACAAACTCCACCCCTACTGAGTTATTGTTTTCTATATTAGTTTTTAGAGAAGTAAGTTTTATTATTTACATTTTTACAGGCATCAACTAAATTTCAGTTTTGATGACAGACCGATTCCTCCTTGGCCTGTTTCATATAGACTCACGATTTATGAGCCTAGTTGTTCTTTAGCATGACGGATTTAGCAATGTGAGACCATGAGTTTGAAGCCTCATAGATACATCCTCAGGGGATTTAGCAACATATCTTCACTTATACCAACAGGGGAATAAGTTGTGTTAATTTGGACCATTGATCCATACATTCTGACTCCAGATTCTCCAAGGTTGATCACTTGTCCAGTCTCATTTAAAAAGGCAACACATTTCAATTATTTGAATGAACTCTCCTGGTTTTATTTAGAGGCAAATGTAGTTCACCTTTGCAAATTAAGCTTTCTTTTTCACTTTTGTTTTTATTCATGGGGATTCAGTGAAGCAGAATTTGTGACTACACACATATTAAGTGCACATATATAGAGTGGTACGCCTTTGATACTCATCCATTTCCCACTGTTACTTCTTCATATTCAGTGCCACTTTTCCCAAATTTATCCTTAAATTGTCATTACTGCTGGAAATCAAATGTGTTACATTTGAAGACCATAGGTTTATTAACCATGGTTCCAGCAGAGGTAGATGGCTTGTCATTTGTACAATAAGGTATTTGGTATCTGATCTGAGGGGGAAGCAAAAGTCCTGGTTTTCTCATAACTTCATATTCACCTATAATAAACAAAAATGAAAGTTAGATATACATTGCTTACCACTTCTGGTGATAAATTTCCTCAAGTAATTCTGACATGTACCTGCACCTAGTGATATATGAAATGTTTGTGCTGTAACTCCTGTTTGGTATTTTGTCAGTAATGTCAGATGTGTTGTGACTCAGTTGGACTGTCACAATGTGTAACCTATATACTAGCATTCGTGTATTTCAAGTGTCTTACATGTTGCATGAAAAAAATGTTATAAAAATAGATATTTTTTCTATTTTTAAATACCTCAAGATTGAGGAATCATGGGCCAATAAGTGCAATATTTAATTATTTACTCAGTGTATATAAACTTGTGTGAAAGGGAGAAGCATCATGTGTGTGTGTGATAAGCTGTTGATGATGCCTGTGTGGCTTAAGATTTCTAGTAAATGTACATGTCTTGTAGAATTATTATATAGTAAACACTTTACCAGTGTAGTGTAAGAATATTCTTAAGTAACTTAAGCTATTTTTCGTATATGAGACTATGGTTAAAGATATTTGTATGTTTACTGCAAGTGCATGTCAATTTTACTTTTAGAGTTCTGAGTGTCCTTTTTTGAGAATTATCATGTTACACCAACACTAGTGGGACAGGCCTTCCGTCAGAAGATGCTTAAAACCATTTATAAACTGTCTACCTACATTTTTTAAAGCATGTTCTCTAGAAGCATTAAAAGAACCTCTTAGAGCTCAGCATTTATGGTGAGTTAATTATTTATTCTTAAAGAGTCAGTTACATGCTCTGTCTGCCTGTGCTGCATAATATCATGTGGACATGTTTTCTTACATGCAGTTAATTCATAATAGTTACCTGAAATAATAAATAGGGGTACCCAATATCCTTGCAGATGACTTGTCAGACTTTGGTTGGTGCCCCAGTTTAACATGTTTGCAAACAACTTCAAGGTCACAGTCAGCAGCACAGCAGAGTGGGAGGTGACCTTAACTGGTCACTTTTGACAATTAACTTTCTTAACTTCTCTAGATACTAAAGATGGAAGATACCTCCTTAAAGATACTGATCCACATTCTTCACTCCATTTTCACGTGGCCTTCAAAGTTCAACATTTCCAGTGTTAGGAGTAAAGCTGAGGTACAAATGGAAACAAAATGCAGGCCAGAATCTAACCATGAAGTTAAAAGGAGACATCCAATAATTTATTTATTCCTGCTTACTTGCATAATTCTAATGGCTGTCTAAGAACATGAGCAAGGCCATCAGTACTCAGCAACACTCTTGGGTACATCTGGGACCTTAAACCCTGAATCACTGAGCTGCCATGGGTTCCCAGCTGTGCCCATAGAGCCTGCAGAAAGGCTCATTATGTTAAGTTTTGCTAAATCTCTGGTTTCAAAGGTATGCGTCATCTGCATTGGGAATTTACTAAACAGAGACAGGCCACTGAGTCTGGGCCGTGGGGAAGAACTGGGGAATTGGTTTTGCCAGACAATTTTCCTAAGAAAGTTTATTCATTAGTACCACACTAAAAGGTACAAAAGTAGATTTTTAGTTTGATCTGATGCATTTTTGTGACAATATATGAGGTTGAGTAAGTTATGGTTGGTTGTTACATTGTTTTGTTTTGTTTTGGTTTTTTTTCATTTGCTTGGTCTGGAAAAGAATTTTTAAATTCTAAGGCCTACTGGAAACCGCTATCATGGGTTTCCTTTCTGATGTCATCAAATATATTCTCTGAGAAAGCAAAATACCCAAATTGCATTAAGTAGCACGTGACAGTACTTGCAATGACCTGAAAAGTCCTTAAAAAAACCTTTTTTTGTACCTAATGCCATTAAAACTTCTGCAAAATTATATAGACAAAAGTGAAATGAAAATGTATGTAGATAGAAATTTGGGATTGCTTAATATAAAAAGGAATTTCTTGGCATCATTGTTGCTGAGCAACAAAGTAAGAGTCAGAATATGAGGTACCACTAGAAGGGAAATAGACAGCCTGCTACAGGACCCCCTAAACTTTTTATTGTTAAGTGACCTGACAGTTCAAGGGCTGGCAGATAATTTTACCTAGCTTTTCTATATAATTCCTCACAGACATTTGATTATGTGCACGAAAACAAATGCTTTCCTTGATAACATGTAGCTGTTCTGGTTCTCTCAAACCAACTTGTTTGCTGAACTGTTCTTGAAGAAAAACTAAAGTACGTGTTTAGGATACCTTTGTGAGGGGGTGAGACTCAATCTGTGCCTTCTCCCCTGACTCTTACTGCAATATAGCTACTGTGGTTTTAAAAAATATGTTAGCTAAAATGCTGCTGGGTGATAAATTTTGTGGATCTTCTCCATAAATCCGTGGAAGCTCTTGTCTGAATGTTCAGTACAAGTTTTATCCACATGGAGAGTTTTAATTCTGTGCTGACGTAGCGACCATGTGTATTCCATTGGATATTCTTTTTGTATGTGACTTCTGTATACCAAGTGGATTTTGTTTGTTTATCTTTTTTGCTGAAAGTTTTTTTTCCTTTTGCAATTACAATAAATAATCAAGAGACTATATTCATGAATATCTCAGTTGTGGTGACATAGTCTTACATCCTACCCCTCTCCCTTCACTTATTTCCTTTTACTTACTAAAACTGGAAGAGAATAACTTCATTTTTGACTAAACGATCGACAAAGATACCACATCTGCAATAATTCATTTCACTAATATTCTCTCAGTAGCCCTGGTGACTGTAGCTCTGTACAAATTCCACAGAATTCACTGGGGACTTTGCCCTAATAGTCTGAAGGAGGAAGATTTGTTAGACATTTCCCTAGCAAAAGCACACTACAACTATACTGACCCTTTAAATAGGGCAAAGTTTTTTCTTTTGATTTTTCACTGTCTAAACTGCTTAACAATATATGTGCTTTTTGGATCCTGTTATTAGTTGATCATGTGATCTTAGTTCAAATGCACCATGTCATTTGTGATGAGGTGGTGCATTTGTTGTGCATCAAACACACAAGTTTGTGGTGGGTTGTGGTGGGTGGTTATTTCACACAAATTATGATGTACCACTGTCTAGTTACTGCTTTTTCCAACACTTACACACACACTTGTACTAGTTTGAATCCTGCTGTGACTACTGAATTTATTTTCCCTCCACATAAATCCTAATTTGCAATCAATCTGTTGATCAGGTCGCACCATTCCCTGTCTCCCCTCAACTCCTGTGAGCAGGTGTCTACCTACAAACGCCTTTAGCACATGTCCCTTCTCACTGTTCAACTGTGTTCCAGCCAAGTCCCCCTATTTTTTCTAGTACATTTACATCTCAACTGCAAAATATCTCATGATAATTGCTTAATTTTCTCTCAACACTGAGTGCTTCCTAGTTTACTGTTTGTGATCCTCTAGACAGGTTTTTGCTGAAGGGTCTATTTGTGCAGCTCAGTGCCCTCACACGTACAGCATCTCTTTGTAGCATGGACTCTTGTCATCAAATCATGTCTGAGAATGAAACTCCTTCATTCCTTCCAGATATTGACAAATGTAGTGTCTTTTCTATCTACCTCCCTCATTCCATTGCTCTCTGAGATTTGCTCTGATGTACTCGCTCTGTGTATTAGGGAGACTGGAAGACAAGAAAAGAAGGTGTAAAAGGGGAAGAATAGCAGGGATAAAACAGTGATTTCTGGTGGATACTTTAGAATGAGAGAATTTTTTAACTGATTTCATTTTGAACATGATGAAACTTTTAAAGAACTAGATTCGGGAAAATCACAGATGGGTAGAGTAGAACAGTGATCTACCAGGATAAAACCTCTCTCAGCAATAGGTATTTCTTGCTCAAGGAAAACAATTTTTACCCTATTTCCAGTCAGAAGGCTGAAGACAAAATGTTTCTTACTAACAACAAAAAAAAAAAGACTTTTTTTTTGTCTTTTTTCATATGGAAAATATGCTGGAAAGAGAAAATGTAAAGTGACAGAGAAAAAGATTCCCAGCTTTGCATGAAAAGGTTAAACAGGCAGAATATCCCAGTGAACTAAGAATGGGTGACTTAGCAATGTGATCCACCAAAACTGAGAAAGACAAACTCTGGCTTACACCCAACTGAGGGGACTCAGCTAAGTAATGGAAAACTAAGGGTTAGTTGTTTTTTTGTATAGATCTGTGCAACTCTTGAGCTGCAAAGTGAAAAACAGAGGCGCCTTCAAAAATCTGAAGTGTCTTTCTACATCTGTGTATCTGTTGGCACTAATCCAAGATCCTGAAGCAATTAACTGTAAGACAGAGGATTTACAGCTTAACTGTCTCATATAAGAAAGGGATGTGCTTTAAACCATGGTGAACACAGGTCATCAGTGGCAGGCACAGGCAGCAGGAAGCTGGTATGAGGTCCTGTTCTCCATGATATCCCAGCCAGAGAGTCTTCCATTGGGTCTGGTCCTAATGCTCCACTGGGGTTGGAGAAGCTGGAGGTGCTGAAGGAGTGGCAGGATGAAAAGACATTCCAGCCCTGGCTAAGCCAGGCAGTTCTGCAACCCACTGCAGTGTGATGGAAAATGAAACCAGAGATCATTTCACCTGTGGAAAAATGGTGTTGAAAGTCTAAAGCCCACCCAAACTCCCAGTTGTTAGGAAGATAAAAAACATTGTCTTGGAGAGTTAGAAACTCTGGTATTACACTTTTCACTTCCCAACAGCTGCCCCTGAGGAAGCTATCTGGGCCCTCCATAAGCAGCATCATGGTTTCCTGAGGAGATACAACCTTTCCTTCCTGTTCAAGCACATGTGAAGAATGACCTTGGACTGCCAATTTATCACCCCTATTGAGGCAGTGCAGCTAACCCAAAACAACTTGGCCAGGTGCAGACAATCAGCATGCTCACAGCAGAGCAGCCTCACTCTGGGACCCCTACAGGGTGTTCTGAGGCCCCAGGAAGTGCATACTCTCTTGGTTCAAATCGATGCCTGTGGTTAGAAAATAAGCTTATGAATAGCTGTAGAACATCTGGGGATGTCACACAGAATATCTAATCAGACTCTAGAGATTTTAAAGTTTAGATAGGCTTCTAGGAATAAAAATTCTGCCCTGCTTTTCTTTCAAGATTTGCCCTAAGAGATATATCTTCATTTTTACCACTTTCTTTAATACTTATCCAAGCAGGAGAAGGCTTAGCCCCTGACCCCAGCAGCTCCAGCCCCTGTGCAGGCCAGCAGCACAATGCACACAGCCCACCCAGCTGTGCTCTGCAGGCATCAGCTCAGGCAGCATCTGCTCAGTGTCTCGTGTGGAACCTGCCTTTGGGCCATCTCTTTTATTTCTGTTGGGGAACAACACCATAAATTGTGTGGAAAATAAAGCCCACTTCAAACTGAAGTTTATCTCTTCAGTAACTAACAATAGGGAGATGAGTTTTCTGGCATCCTTGCTGCATGAGGGCACATAACCATCCACATGCCACCTGGCACAGCAGAAAAACACCAAGGTTTTACTCTATAACTGTCAACATGGAACAAATGCTGCTTTGTATCTATGCAGGATAAAAACATCTTCACTAACATTACTGACAAGCTGGTTAAACAGCTTCCTTTTTATCTTGCGGGGAGTGGGGACCATCTACCAGGATGGAGGTGCTTGGTGTCCATGTCAAGTCTACAGGAGGTCATTTAACCCTGAGTACACACAGGATTTCAGATACAGCCATTCATTCATTTCAGGAGTCCTATGACTTTGGTCAATAGTCTGGCTGCTATCTTCTTTTGTTGTATGAGTGCTTTCTGTACCATGGTATTAGGGGACACAAGTATCTGGTCCTGGGATTAACATTTCTATCTGGAAATTCTCTAACTCCTCTTCTGTATGTGGTTTCCGGTTTTCTTCAACTAATTATTTTCCTGAAATGTAATAATAGAGATTCCCAAACCATAAGAGAAGGGATTTCTTCCTATTTCCTTAGAAGATAATATTTTCATTATTACATTTCAGAGGAAGCCAGAAAGACAATTAGTCTGCTAAACCTTTTCTCTTGCTTTACCAATCTTGGCTAAAGATAATCCATGACTGCACAGTCCCATAATGCACAAATCACTAACTCAGAGTGGCAGGTGCTTGGAAACTGCTAACAAAGAAAAAGGGAGAAATCACAGAACTACATTTTGGAGATGTGCTGGCAACAGACATCCCTCCTGCACTGGGTTCATTGGTGGGTTGGGTAAGAAGCCTTTGTGTCTCAGTGCTAAGCAAACAGACTCTCTCTCTTCCATTCACCACTTATATTCCAAAGAGAAACTGACCTTTATGTGCTGGGATTCTGGGACCTGAGGGCTTTTTTTTTTTTTT
>VXAX01004371.1:382872-401311 GCA_013399835.1 Leptocoma aspasia
GGAGAGGAGAGGAGAGGAGAGGAGAGGAGAGGAGAGGAGAGGAGAGGAGAGGAGATCAAAAGCTGACCACTGCCAAAGTCTGTGCAAAACCAAAGAGGGACACAGAGAGAGAGAGACAATTGCAGGTGGGTTTGATGTAATCAGGTTTATTTTACCTTGGTTTAGAGGAGGACGAGGACTTCAGTAATAGCAAGGAATGACTGTAAGAAGTAATTTGTGTCCTTCATACTCCTGTATCTATTCAGTCTTCAGCTACTCTTGTGTTGACTAAGACATTGCTATCAGGTCAGCAGCTTTTCAGACAGGTGTCCATGTATGATAAGTTCACAAAAAGCTGAAGCAATTGGTGGTCTTATATTATGTTTGGTCCATCAGAAGCAGCCACATTGGTATTACTTTTCAAAGGTCTGTTTGCTGTATCAGCTCTCCTCTATGTCATAGAGCATAGGATCAGGTACCTGCACCATCCACTTCATTCCCCACAACCATTTACACCAAAGCATTACCTGTATATGCTTAGTTGTGATCCTCTTGCATGCCAACAAGGCTTTCTAGGAGCCCACACTCTCACTGTGCTGTTTAGGGTCACTGTTACTTAGTTTAACCTCTTTTAAGGTCTTCAAAGACCTTTTAAGGTCTTTGAAGACCTTAAAAGAGAGGTCTTCAAAGATCCCTCTCTTTCCCACACAGAAATGCTCTGTCAGATTTAGGGGGCATGTTGACCATGCTCATATACTCTTTCTACAACTAAAGCCTGCTCTAATAGGCTGCTAAGCAGCCCTGTGACAGCTGCACTGATTGATTCCTCACTCAGCATGGAAACCTGGGCAGTGTCTAATGTAGAGACCTGAGGTGGGCCTTCCTTGTCCTCAGTAGCACCCTTGAGCCCCTGCTCAGACACCCAGGGGCCTTCCTGTCTTACCAGCTCAGACAGAGCTCCCGCATATAAGTGAATTTCACTTTTGAAGATGATCATTAGTAAAAGAAAGAATTATATTGCATCTGGGAAGCCTGTCAGTCCAGCTCTGACAAAAAATTGCCCTCTAGAGAAAGCAGTCTCTTCAGAAGAAGCAGTTTCTCCAAAAGAAAGATAAAGAAGTTTGGAATAAGAGCTTAAAAGAAAAGTATCCAACTACTTGAATGTATTAGTCAAACTGCTTTGAGTAACTACATGTAAATAAATGAGGGGGAAGGCGGATTTTGGCTCTTCTTGGCTTAATGACACCAAACCCACAAAGAATTCCTGCCTTTCAGTATCTAGAGTGCTTCCTTCACCAGGACTGACAGCTTCCTTCACAGGACTGACAGCTTCCTTCCCCACCAGATCACGTCACTGGCAGTCACCAGTGGATTCACATGTTGCCTCTTTCATAGGTGACATGCTAACTAGAGACTTTCTTTAAAACAGGCATTTATGACTCACTTGCTATTCAGCTATGCTATCAAAAAAACCCACAGTTTGAATATGTAAGGGCATGAAATAAACACTCTTAAAACACTGACTAAATTTCTGACACTATCATTCTCAAGCTGAAAATGCTGCAAGTTCCTGGAGCGGTGCAGCCTGGTTTTATCACCACAAGCACATCCGAACACAGGTCAAGGCTATTTTATATTCCTCAGCATGACAACTTCGACCAGCACCTCTGGAAGC
Organism: Leptocoma aspasia; assembly: GCA_013399835.1. Classification (NCBI taxonomy): domain Eukaryota; kingdom Metazoa; phylum Chordata; class Aves; order Passeriformes; family Nectariniidae; genus Leptocoma; species Leptocoma aspasia. The sequence continues at coordinate 384,527 of VXAX01004371.1, forward strand.
ACGAATCACTTCTCAAGGCAATGTGCCCAGCTTCCCACTGCTGACTGCCAGGCTGGAAAACCTCACATGTTTTCCTATTGCAGGAGCTGCTAAAAGGTGGAGATATCAACAGTGAAAAAAAAATGGAAGAAGAAAAATACCTCTTGTGCCCACAAATGTGCATATTTTTGGTTTTCAGCTTGTTTTACATTAGACAACACATTTTCAGTACTTATAGGAAATAATTTCTTTCATAAATTAATTTACTGCCATCAGCTTCCTCAAAGCAAGCTTAAATCAGTTATCCATAGCAGGCATTTTAAACTCTCCATGTTTCTAAGCCTGTATAGCTTCAGGTAGAAGAAAAAAACATCTTTTAGGCATACAACTGCACATGCCTCATGAGGTCTACATAGCAAGATTTTTACTCTCAATTGACTAAATTATGTTATGACCAGGTGGCACTGCCATTCCTTAATGCAACATGTGATGCTGGTTGCGTTGGAGGTGATTCAATAGAGGCAATGAGCTAAAATTATAGCACACGCTCTCTGGTTCCTGTTGTTCTCATTATCAGCCTAAATTTCCAATGTACATTTATGATTCTAGTTATAGGAGAGGTAGATGCAATTCGCACCTGCGTGGGAGGTACAGGAAGAACAGTGCTCTGCTTACGTCTCACTTTGAAGCACTGTTTTGAACAGCTTACTAGTTTGTACTGATTCTTGGAAAGAACCACACCTATTTTTGCAGAAGCAAAGCCACTGCTGACACGGTGATTTACAGTGGTCCTGCCAGGTGTCAGCACAGATTCAGACCTAACCATGGCCTCCTCCTGAATGTGATAAAGATATCAACTTCATCTCCCTGTTCTGTTCCAAACATCTTAAATTGCTGAGTGGGATTGTGGCCAAGCTAGAGACTTCAAGCTTTTGCAGGGTATCAAGCAAAATGGACACATTATCTTCTTGCTTATGCTTGTCCACAGCATCAAGTCATAAAAGAAGCAGGAACTTAAGGCTAGGTGTTAACTTCATCCTTCTGCATATTCTCCATCCATTCAAAATTTTCAAGTGTTGTAAGATAAAGTTGTGAAATAAATAGCCTCTGGCAGAATTTTTGCTTTCATAACAGGGTACCTTCTGTGTGGCTGAATTAAAAGTCTGGGTCAAGATGTAATACTGCTATGGGAAGTGAAGTCTGAGTCTGTTGTGAAAAAAGGGTTTGCAAAGTTGGTCAATGGATGTCAATACCAAGGGGCTTTGGGAATAATCTTTTCTCCACAGCAGAAGGAAGCTGGGTCTGGCCAGCACCAGCTGGTCTGGACATGAACAACCCAAGGCAAAACTCTGCCATGGTCAGACTAATAGCCATATGCTGCGGAAAAATGGGGAAAGGAGGTGCTGTAATTTCGCCTGGGACAGGCTGGTTCGCACTACTTTAGTGGGAATCACACTCACCTGAGAACTGCGCATGACCTGTGCAGGCAAACGAGGTTGCTCCTGTTTGCCTTGCCCTGCCACTGCTGCTTCTATACAGATATCCATAATCATCAGATGTCACAATGCAAAAGCAGAAAACAACACTACTTTGTTTTTCCTACCTATAAAAAGACATGAGTTCATTAGGCTTTGTTTCATTTCCCCTTTTTTTGGCATGCTGCATATACTCTTTCAGAAGTTGGAGTTGAGAAAAGAGGATGGGAGGTATCAGTCATTGCTTCGAATGATTTGGTATTAATATGTCACGAGTGTATCAGGGGATTAATCAAAGTCAGGAATAGCAGGTGACTCACAGGCAGTGTCTGTGCTTTTGTACATGTCTGGTTCAGGCAGTGTATTCGCTCATTGGATCTTGTGTGTCATGCAAGTGAGATGAGGGATTTGTCAAGGCTGAATCTGGGTTTGGCTGTTTGGCTGTTGGAGTAGAGCCTGCACATGGTGCAGCTCCCTGAAATGGCCCTAAAGCATGTGTCCTACTTGCAGTTCTGAATGGCTGCACCCAGGAGGCTGGAGGGCATGGTGTGCATGCACAGGAGGAACATCCATGCTTACATAGCTGTGGGTCACTGCACAGACACACCCTCAAACAGCTTGTTCAATGGTTTGTGCTGCACAATTCCCATCCTAATACTTGGATTCTGATCTAGGTCAGCAAACTTTTTTGTTACGGTGGTAGCTGACAGAGACTGTGGGAAGAACTTTGTGCCTTGCAGTCACTGCTTTTCTACATTCCTGAAGGAAAATGGAATATCTTTTCTCTCCCCTTTTCTGCTTGTTTCTCCAGTGTGGCAGATGGAATCCTCTGAGACAGACAGGATTCCCCAAGGAGTGCCTTGCTCTGTATCAAGTGTGACTGAGTTATGAATGTCCTGGGGACCTGATGGAGTGATCTCTGCCTACTCAGCAGCTGCCTGTTCATTTCAGCAGCAAAGAACAGCATGCTGTTTTCAATACTATCTCTAATTAAATACTGGAAAGATGACCAGGACTAGCACTAAGGCACCCAGACACAATATGGCTGCTACCACATTTCCCCGTGTTCCAGGTCTGCAGAAGAAATTATTTTGGCTGGGAGATCCCTCTGTGGGATAGGACAAAGCCTTGGGCTTTCTCCAGGAGCCAGAGGAAGACAGCTAGCACTGCAGTGCCCTTCAATTTTTATTTACTTTTCTATTGCTTTGCAGGTCCCCTCCCTGGAACACAGACCAAGGCTCCTGTCAGAGGCTGATGCCCTGTGTCCAGGTCAGCCACTGCCCTCAGACATTGCTTGGAACATTCCTGTGAAGAGCTCTATGAAGCTATTCAGTGGTCACACCTACATTTTGGTGCCACATGAAATTACTTGCAGACCCAGCCAATGGACCCCTTTGCCAGGCTAGAGGGTGAGCCTGGACTGACTGCCTGCAGATATCAGCCTCCCTCTAGAAGGAGAATAAACCACTCACCTTAGTCACTCTTGCAGACCTGGTTCTGGGTGGGCCTGGGCATAGCCCTCCCACCTAGGCAGCCCACAGTAAGGTGTCATGTGGGCGTCAATACTTCTTTTTTCCCCACTCAGTCCACTTCTGGTTGTGGCTATCTCTACAAGTGCACTGTGAAGAGAGGTAGAATCAAACAGGGTCCAAATCCTATAACCTTAGATTTAACAGGTATCCTTGCAGTTAGTAAGCTTCTGCCCTGTCTCTCCCAGACAAATGCAAGTAGCTGCATTGCAGGCAGATGTTCTTTACACAGATGCAGCTCAAAATATGAGCTTGAGGCCAGGTTTCATCCTTTTCCAATTGGTTCACCAGGCACTGAGAACCAGCCTTTAAATTTTTTTACACGGCTGGGCTTCCTTGATCCATCCCATGATTGTACCTAGGTACTTGAGTTTGTTTAATTTTTCTGCTGTGCTGACATCTGTCAAGCTCAGCTTTTTACCTTCTTTTTTTGGTTGTTGTTTTTGTCACATTTCTCCAAGCAGAAGAAAAGTCTGCTGGGTGGTTCAGTGCAAAATGTCTTCCTTGGTCTGATGGACCACAGCCTCCTGCTCATTGAACAGCAGAGAGCCTGTGTGGATGCACAGTGACCCTTCCCACTCCATCCTGCACAAAGACGTGGATGGATTCAGTGTGAATGCAGCTACACCTACCTGGCAGGGTGGGACTATGTCATGACAGTACACCATTCACACTGGGCTGGCTGCTACACTCTCTGATGAATGTCATCTCCGCTGTTTGTGAAGATGCCTTTCCTGTGCAGAGACACAGGAAGGGAGCAGGCACCAAGCATTTGTTGCTTCAGTGCATATTTCTGTGTCTTTGCACAACTCTGCCTTCAGTGTCAGTGCCACCAGTGATGTTGGGCTTCGTGTGGCAATGCTTGAGTCATGGGCAATATTCCCTGTGGGTGACTCTGCTCTGGGAGAAATACCTTCCCAAGGGGTACAGGAGGCAGGTCAGAGATCCCACATGCTCTGTGTGTATTTCATCCAGAGTAATTGGAGGGGACCAAGCCCTTCCTGCAGTCTGGAGTGAGACAGCTTATGCTTTGATGGGAGGGGCCAGAATCTTTTTGCTTAGATGCTGCAAGGGTTTATTTTTAATGCAGCATCAAAGATACACTGTATGGTTGAAAATACCTACTGTTGAATGATGTTTACCAGGCAGGAACAGGTGAAGAGGTTGTTTCTGGGAAACTCAGAGCCAAGTGAAGAATATTTGTCTGTTACATACCAGTATCACTCCCTGCAGGTATCCATTCCAAGTAACATAATATGGTAGAGGTGAGTTGTCCCACTGTAGCAATAGCAAAGAGAGCAGAACAACAACCTTCACAGTGCTTAACCAAGGAAGCTGAAAGTCTAAGAGTATCGAGATGATGACATATGAAGTACTAAGAAAGAAACCTCATGGGACCAGGGAAAAACAGCAGTGAATGCTCCAGCCTAGGAGGAAAGGACCCACGTGTTCAGCAAAGCTGTGAGTGCAAAGCGTTGCTGGGAGGAAAGATGTGAGAAATTATAATGAAAAGTGGTGAATATGATGAACTGCACTTAAAATACAGTTGACAAGTGGCTTAGCTCTGTGGAGCTGTGAAAGAAGTGGATTTGGAGAGTGGTCAGAGTGAGGCTGTAGCCCCTCCTTTGACCCTGCAAGCTCCTCCCCATGTCCTGGAGGCTGAGAACCGCTTTGGGAAACAGGTTTTGTTGCAGCCTAGCTAGTGGAAGAGGAGGAGGTTTTTAATCCCTTTTTAAGTGCCTGGCAGGAAAATCAGGTTTGTGAATGGGAGTGTTCAAGCTAGGAAGATGAATATGCTGCTAAAACAGCCACAGTGCCAGGCCTTTGCCCCCTGCTCATAGCACAGGATTGGCGGGACAAAAAAAGCACTCTGTCATTAAAAGTGCCCCAGCTTACATGCATTATTTGAGTCAAAGTGGGTTGGGGTAAACATGGCTTTGGGCAGCAATGATGGCAGTAAGTCCCTGGAGAAGGGTAGGACAGGGGTGCCAGTCTATTTACCACAGTTGCTGCTGCAAGTTCTAGGCTTGCACAGGATCCCCACTGATATCCAAGAAAATTACTGACCATTGCAGATGAACAGAGATGAACAGATGCAGATTTCATGTTTTGATGGCCCTATCAAATCTTACTGCCAATAAATTTGTCATTAACAAAACCCACAGATAAACAGTGACACAATTCTGCAATTTGGTTCTGTTTTTATCAGAGAGCTAGCTTTGCTTTCTCTCTTCATTTAGATTAAAAAAAAAAAGAAAAAGAAAAGGAAAAAGAAAAATAAAAAATAGTAAATAAAAAGGGAAGGCAGTATTTTATCACTCACTCTAGCCTACACAGCCAGCCTCTGTGACTACTTGGTCATCTCACTTTTTTCTGCAGCTAGGGTGAACCCTGAGCCAACGGCAGTGTGAACTTACTCTATTTTTCTAACTGAGTGTCAAATTTAAAGTCTATTTTAATAATTGAAATGCCACTACCTCTTTGATCCTCGAGACTTTCCTGACTACCACAATGCAGTATATGACATGCTTTTAAAGTGCAGGCAGAGTTTGCTCTGTTGCATGATTTCCACATGGGTCTGCTACTGTGAGCCATCTTAAGCAATGTCTGAGCTGTGTTCCTCATATGTAACACAGGAACATCTGAGCTTGTACGTGCCTCTGTGAGTGTATTTGTTACTAACTGTGCTTAGCTACCTAAGTGTCTTAAGTCTTGCTTTTAAGCCATGTGCACTTTGCTGCTTATATCCAGAGCAAGGGTGATGGTGCCTCAGGACTGTTCTCATCCCCCAGCCCTCTGCCACCTGCAGCAGAGCTGGAGCTGTGGGACCAGCCACATCAGTACACAGCTCCCCACTGCATTGCTCCTTGCAATGGTCTGGTCAGTCAGAGCCTGCAGGACTTGCATTGCATCTGTCAATAAACATTCACAGGTTCCCTCTTGCTGACATTTTGCAAGGGATGTCCTTTCTTATAGGCAGTCTGACTTCTGGTCAGTCCCGGTAACTGCTGGAATTGCTCTAGGGCACACCCACTAATTGGCTATGGGGGGCTCCTGTTTTCTGCAGAGCACAACTGCTGCACTAGAGAAGCATATTCATCCATACATTCACACAGAATTTCCTATTTTCAACCAGTTTCTATATCTCTATCTAGTCTATCATCTATATGTGTATCTGTATCTATATCTACATCTATCTGTATCATCTATCTCTCTATCTCTCTATCATCTATATCTATCTGGGTGCATATTCATCTATATGCTTTTTCACACCAAGCATAAATTAGAAACACAATAATCTTCCCTAAGGAACTAGTTTCAAAAGTTCATTTCAGTATTAGTGATTTCTGTACTGTAAAAGCTTTTCAGAAAGCCCTAACTTGCAGACATGCACAACCACTTCTACCAAACTAAAGCTTGTTAACTGATGTAAAACAACCAACCCCCCATTTTGACATGGATAATTGCTAAAGTAATCAGGCATTAATTTCCCTCCATATTGGAGGAAGTTGCTAGTTTGTCTTGGTGAGAAGAGGTGATAAAATAAGTTGTAGAGGGACTAAAATCGGATCCTAATCTGCCATGCCAGTGTTCACCACAGCTGTTTTCCAGGGCCTGACTTACTCCACACAAGCTCTCCTGTAGGTGTTCCTCCAAGGATTCTTTTCCTCCTTGTGCCAGAAGCATGACAGCAGAAGGTTCCTCCCTCACCGTGTAAGTACACTGTGGTCACTGTCTCTCAACACTTGCTGGATGTGCAGCTTTACTGCTACGTTAAAGGTGTTACCATCATCCCTTTATCCACCATTTCCCTCTGTGCTCAGATACTCACCATAACATAATTCCTCAACCAGGATTATGCTCTTGTGCACTTCCCTGCATCAGCCATTCCTGAGAGATATCTGGGTGGGAGTTTGGGACCAGGCAAGCAGCAGAGCCAGGTCCCTTTGCAGAGTGGGTCCAGGAGGCTGCAAGGCACCAAGACACAGGCAGTCCTTATTTTGCTGCAACCTGCCTCATGAAAAAACTCAGGCTTTTTTAGCTGTTATTTAAGAGATTCTCAGAAACCTCATGTTTCCCTCTCCTCTAAGAAGCATGATTGTGCTGCTGTGCCAGCCGCGCTGCAGATGTCAAGGTTGTGCTCCCTATTGTGTGTTTGTTTTCTCTTCCTGGAGAACCTTCATGTCACCTTCACTTTTTATGGCACCTTCACCTTTTGTCATCTACCACTGTTAGGTACAGCAAGAAGCACAGATTTCTGTTCACTTCTCTTACACACTGAGCAGTCCTTCCCAGAGCCTTGGTGTAAGAGCAGCTGTGTGGATCTGCAGACGTGCCCTTTGGCTGTGACAGAAGACAACGCGGCTGAGCTGCGCTTCCTTACTGTATTAATTATTAATGAAGCTGAACATAAGAGCAGTTCATCTGAAGTAACACAAAGAAGAAAGGAATGATTCATACCCACCCTTGCTAATGCTTTCAGATTTGCTGGATTTCCAGTGGCCCAAAATTAAATCCCCATTCCCTCCCTTTTTCTTTCTAAATCAGATACAAAGCTCTATCCAGCTAAAGGAAATTTAAATTTATCAGAGGCAGAGTGGTCTCTATATGACACCATCAAGTCACATACAAAACAGTCGAATAGCGATACCTGGAAATGCAACATAGGGTTTTGGATAGGAAGTCTACTTCAAAGGGCTTTCTGATCTGTTTTTCACAATAGAATGCTGTTCTGTACTGAAATGAATGTGTAGAGATTAGCATGTGCCCAAAGCAGCGTTTTCCTTCCACAATGAGCACAAAAAAATCCCATTGCATCGGCCAATGACTGGCTAAGCTGCTCCTCTGCAGGGCCGTGGGAGCAGCTCAGCAGCAGGATGTGCAGCCTGGGGGTTGTGGCATAGCCAGCAGCACCCCTGCATGGAGGGTCCCTGTGGGGGCCCCACCTGTCCCCAGAAAGCAGTAGGAATGCACTCACTGCTGCTGGGCAGCTACTGAAAGGGGTAGCGGGGGTGTCACTGGGATTTCATCTCCATTCCTCCTGAATCCCATGCAGCAGAGGAAGGTTTGGGTACCACCGTGAGGATACCTTTTGCTAAAAAGAGCCAAATTCTAATGTCTGCTCCCCAGGGAAATAAACACCATTAGTGATACCAGGGAGAGCTGCAGCTAAAAGGAGAGCTGCAGGACTCTGCAGAAATGCATCAGAAAATTGATCACATTTATCTAAAAAAGACCCTCCAAGTTGTTAGTTTGGCTGTGGCAAACAACTGTACCGCTATCCCAAACCCTCACCCTGGCTGCTGTGCCACACCACCCCCACTCATCCCTACAAAACAGTGCCATTGCTCTTGGTTGCTATATCCACCACTCTCCAAGCACAAAGCCATGAGGATTCTGCAGCACATAAAAACTGTGAGAGAAAAATCCTCCACCACTACGCACAATTTCTCCAGCCTGGCAGCTTGTGCAAGCCAATCGGCAGCAGAGGAGCTCCAGGACTGCTGTTGCAGCCACCCCACAAAGATAGAGTGCTGAGTGCTCCCTCTCCTCCTGGCTAGTGGAGCACTGGAACCAGCAAATGCGGCAGACCAGAGGGTCTGAGTCTTGTTGCCAACTTACTCAGACACAAAGGCTGAATGGTTCTGCAACATATTTTTAAAGGGACTCCCCACTAGTCTCTGCAGACAGCAGCAGGCCTGGGAGAAGCACCAGAAGGTATTAATATTTATCAATTTTCCTCTGGTAAGGAAGAAATGGACAATGATATCAAACATTTCTAATGAAGCATGAACTTGAGAGTTCTTTTTACTTACCTGCAGGGAAAAGACACCAAACCATTACTAGTTCAGTTAGAAGTCATGCTGCTGAAGGCTTTTTCAGCTTGGACAGAATAATGAATAAATTGAGTACTAATGGTGTTCATTATTACTAATTACTGACTGTGGAGGAGGGTGCTAGGAGAGAGCCCATGTCCTGTGCTCCTGCTGGGTACACTATCTGTGGATCACATCTGCCCTGACCTTGCTGTGCTGTTGAGTGTTGCAGATCAGAGGCTCCAAACAGTGTAGCACCCCACGCCCATTTGTGAAAACAAGATTTAAAGGCCTTTGAAATTTACAGGGTGTGCCAGCTACTGCAGGCGGGCCCCAAGCAAGAGGGCAGCGATACTCCATGGCAACCCACAGGAGCACAGCAGGTTTCTTTCTGGGGCAGCTGCTCTTGACAGCACCTGTGACAGCACCTGTGAGAGTTTTGGGGTGCATTTCAGCCTCAGGGCACTGCCAGTTTTCAGGGATATCCACCCCTCTAATGACTCCAGAGCAGCTGACACCGCAGCCTGCATGCCACACTGAGCAATGAGCACTAAGCCGGCATGTGGGCAAGGAGCAACTGCGCAGCCCAGAACATCTGTGTGTAACAGGCACACGGTGATGTGTTTTGGTTGTGCATTGTAGCTCCTCAATCTTCCCCAGAGCAGCAATGGCTGTGGTTGAGCCACTCCTCGAATGAGGGTTTTTTTCTTGCTTTCCTCATGTTTCTCCCTGCCCTCACCTCACCAGCCTGTCCACTGCTTCTCAGTATGAAGGCCCATATGCCTATGGCACAGGAGGACTTCAGAGGACACAGCTGGAGGTTGCATCCCTGCTAAAAAATGTCAAAATCCTGAGCCAGATTGCAATAATCTCTTTTTCAAACATTTTTTTTGTCCTTTTTCCCCAATACATTTCCTTAAAACATTTCCTCCTTCCCTCTTCTCACTGGTGTGTTTCCCTGGGTTCCATACTTCAAGGCAACCCCAGACAGACCACTTTTGATAGGTTTCAGTGAGATCTTGTCTTGTTTTAACCCCAGACATCAACCAAGCTCTACACAGCTGCTTCCCCACAAATGGGGCTGGGAGGGACTCAGGAGGGTAGCAGCTGGAGAACTCATGGGTTGAGATACAGACAGTTTAATAGGGAAAGCAAAAGCTGTGCATGCAAGCAAAGAAAAACAAGGAATTAATTCACTGCTTGCCATGGGCAGGCAGGAGTTCAGCCATCTCCAGGAGAGCAGGGCCCCATCACACACAGCGGTGACTTGGGAAGACTCCTCACTCCAAACGTCCTCCCTTCCTCCTTCTTCTCCCAGTTTATATACTGAGTATGATGTCCCATGGTCTGGACTATCCCTTTGGTCAGTTGGGGTCACCTGTCCTGGCTGTGTCTCCTCCCAACCTCCCCGGCACTCCCAGTCCCCTCACCACCATGGCAGTATGAGAAGCAGAAAAGGCCTTGGCTCTGTGTGAGCTCTGCTCAGCAATAACAAAAACATCTCTGTGTCATCAACCCTGTGTTCAGCACAAATCCAAAACACAGCCCCCGTGAAGACAATTAACTCTACCCCACACAAAAGACATGGTAAAATAACAAAGTTAACTTAAGCTCTTAAGAGATTTGGCTATTAGTTTTCTGGAGTCTCAACTATCAGAAGATTCTGAGGATTTTAAGCTAACTTTAACTGTCTCTGCCTAGCCCCATGCAATGACGGCTTACAGACATTTGCTGCAAGCCAAGTCCTTCACATGTACAAAACATGCCACTGTAGTTTGACTACTACATGCTGCAAAACCTCTATTTTGTTTTCCAGACTTCTTCAGATAAACAAAAAATGGTCTCTGCTGCATATTGTAGGCATCTGAACTCAATGGACGTTAGGGAAGGATAGGGATAGGACTGGAAGTAACATGACTGATGAATTTCTGATCTCAGTATTTGCTGTCTGCCCAGCTCATCAGCACTAGATAATTAACACTATCTGGAGTCCTATGTCTTCTCCCTCTTGCTTTCACTAAGGGCTGTTTACTCAGGTGTGATATTTCCCATGCTAAGGCCTTGTTTATCTGAGACAGTCATCCCACATTTCTAAAGTTGAGATTAACTCTGCATTGTATGAAACAATTTTAAAATTTTTATATATACATCTTAACAACATAAATAGTTTTTATCATCACCACGGTAACTTCAAGGAACTCTAAATATTTTCTTTGCAAAGAGGCAAAAAAGATACAGCTTTGTACCCAGGAAACTGAGACAAAAATCAAACTCAAACTCAGTTCTCCTAATGTCCATATTCAAACTATGGGATGTCTTTGATGAGATAATTTTAGTTGGAGAGTATTTCTCCCTGCTCAGGTTTTGCTCCCAATTTGTCAGTCTGATTTCTGTTTGGACTTCCTTTCCCCCTTTATTACTTTTGTAGATTTCTCAACCAGTTTGACAGGAGGAAGCTTGAGATTTTCTTTATTCTTCAGACTAAAGGAAATTGACCTAAGTAAAGGCTTTTATAACATCTTTGAACTTTTTAAATTTTTTTTTTCCTGGAAAAACCTAAGCAAAATTAATCACAGCTGGAGAGAAATTGGACTGATCATTCCAGTAAACACTACGTGTGCTAGTAGCTGTGACTCTCATTTTCCACACTGAAGAGAGATTAAGCAAACAAAGCTGCAGCTATTCAGACTATTTGTCTCATTAGGAAATAGAAGAGACATTTGTTCGTAAATACATTGAACTGCTACAGCAGCAGCTGTCTGCGCTGAAACAGGAGATACATTTTGGTTTTGCTCCGAAACTTCTCTATTCTGATTCATTATTCCATGCGCAGAGACTGACAAAGTAATGCCAGAGGATGTAGGAAGGAAGCCATGAGCCACTGCTGCCAGCATCAGACTTAGGCACGGCTGTGGTACCTGATCTGCTTACTGAAAAGGTTTTAGTACTGTCAAGAATAATTTGGGACTCCTTCTTCCTTATAATAATAGCCATGATGTATGCAAGCCATTTTCTTATTAGGGCTGCTGGAAACATGAAAGGAGGAGCCTGACAGGAGTGACAGACATCATCTAATTTATCCACCCACTGCAGCATCCTTCATCTTCCCCACACAGCACTTAACAGCATTTTCTGATACAAAGGTGTGAATAAAAGGAGTCTTAAGAATTCATTATCCTTGCAAACTAACCCCTAAACCCAAAGAAGGATCTAAGAGAATTAAGGGAAAAAAATTAATATAGGCTCTTTTTTTTTTAATTCAACCACGAACTATTTTAAGTTAAGGAAACTATTTAAGTTAAGCAAAGAAAAACCTCCCACAAAACCTCACACTGATCCTGAAAGCCAGGCACCTAAAAGGTGCCTGAAAACCACATTAAGATTTGGATTCACTTTAAGACCATATTTCTTCCTCAAGAAAACACTATAATGTAGGAATTTTATTTTTAAGAGCAGTTTCTTTTTATTATCCATTTGGAACAGAGATTGTGACAATGCTTAACTGTGGTACACCTTTTTTTTTTCGGTGTGGTTTGATTTTTTTGTGGTATCCCAGCATATTGCTCCTCTAGACAATCTCTAGACATCTAGTTTCTTTAAAGCAATTGAAGCCAGTGATAAAATTTCCTGAAAACCAAGACTGTATGCCTTTCTATTATAACTATACACCATACCTTTGTGGATTAGGTTCCTTAAGAAATACCATATTTGATTGACTTTTCTGATTTGCTCACATTTATTTTGTATTATCTATGCAAAACACAATTCTGACAAAATACGGTAATCAAATTATTCTAGAAATGTGTTTTAAGCTGTCAAAACTACGGGATGCATGTAAAAAAAGTTAACTTTCCAAAAAAAAAATCAAATACCGTAACTAGGCAGAATCAACACATGCTTTTATTTCCATTGCATATAAAATTTCATATGAAGGTATTGATGTACAGTACTAACCCATAGGCTGTAAGAGAGGCTAAGAAACCAGTGAAAGAATAGCCATGTGCAATGTTCACACAAGTTGCCACTCTCAAGACATCCCCAAAGAAAATACCGAATTAAAACAGTAACAAGAAATTGTTCAGGATTTCTGTTGTTGTAGTATCCCTTTTAGACCATATAAAACAAAAGCATTCAAATTCCTTTGGGCCAGGGCTGCTAAAATCTACAGTTTGTGTCAAAAAGGAGATTCTGTTTTTTTCTTGGAAAAGAATCTCTCCTTTCATGAATAAGTCGCAAGTTACAATGGCTGGGCATCACTGGAATGGAGAAGAGGTTTTCACCTCACTCTGGCACATTCAATGATACCAGCTCTGAGTTATCTGGAGCAATGTGACAAGTCAAACAGCAAGAGTTGCTCAGTCCAACCTGCAAACCTAATAGTAGTGTTCTTAAAACATCTAACAGTTTACTGCTCTTCTGGAGAGCTAGTGCACTATGCTACACACACCTGCACAAAGCTTTAGCTACACCTATATAAAATAAACTTTGGCTACTTGTAACACTAATATTGGAAAGCATTTCCAAGACTGAAGTTGTATATCCTACTATGGATTCTGCTTATACAGTGATCATTTGTGCTACTAAAGAGAGACATTACAGACAATTGTAAAAGTGTATGAGTTACACCCTCTTAATTCTGATCATTCCATTTCACAATATGCATTAAAATCAAACGTTTATTAGAGATGCTTTCCAAAGCTGTTTCAGTGCATTTCAGCACTGAAATGCAGCATCAATTATTTATCTTTTTTAGGAACAAAAAATGGCTGCAATAATCCCCAATTACAGGCTGTAAAAAGATATTCTGAGACAATACAATTATATTACCAGAAGTCTGCAAAAGCTTGAACTTCCAGCAGGGTCAAGAATGAAAATTTATTGTAGTATTACACATATTAGCTTGTAAGAGTATCCCCCATCAGTTAGCAACTAAAAATATGGTATAAATGCCCAGCCCCAGCCCCAAGGCTACCTTACTTTCAAATGCAGCTAAACAAGAAAATATTGTTTAAAGTTAAGGCACAGCCCTGGGACCAAAGACCTGCAGCTTTTTAAATCGATATATCTTTATGTGTTTTATACTTTTCTTGAATCTTCCATAAACAAGCTCTATGGTGACACTGAATATATTACAGGAGAAGAAATGTACAAGGAATATGTATACACAATAGTCATTCTCTCACCAAGAGTTTCCAGATACAGCAACACCACCCTGACAAGGATGATGTTATAATAAGAACTGATAATTTACAATTAACATTACAGTATGTACATTACAATAAATACATGGTTGTAAACAGAGACAAACAAGACTGTATTACAGGTAAGGTCATTTGGTGAGAAAAATGCATGGCACAAAAAATAAATAACGCATTTGAGAAGAACTGTCAAAGCTTTCTATAAAATCCATTTCATTCAAGTTTTTAAACTTCTAAATGCTATTTGTTCTATCTATATTCTTTCATTATCCTTTTTTAATGACACAAAACAATTTAAGAATTTAAATACAGCATTACTGAGTACAGCAACTTGCAAGCTAAAGTGTACTGTTATAAATAAGGTGATTTTTCTTTTTTTCCTCCCACTCAATGTCCACTCATTGCATTTTTTTTATGGCAAAAATATTCACAACACATAAAGCCACTTGTAAATTGTATTGTTTTAAAGCAGTGTACAATGCTAAAACACACTTTGGCAAAAGAGGAACAAAAAGATTGTACAGTGCATTATATCCCCAACTCTAAGAAATGGTATCATCTTCTATGATTTGATTGTCCACATGTACAGGTGTATATCTCACAATATGGTTTTATGTTTATTTACTTTCAATTAGTGCAGAAACAAAACCTTCCAGGTCCTACTGGTTATTCTGGAATTTATATTGCTTTTCCACTACTGAGGTTCCAGGCACTCTTGGGGGCTGAAAGGACTTTTAGATGGATCAGGTTCAGCAAGAAATGATGGAAAAAAAAAGAATTAAAAAAAAAGTCAAAACACAAAAAACCCCATGAGTTTTCTTCATTCTTTTACTCCTTCTGCATCTTCTGTGCTAAGGCCCTGCAAGGGCTAATGGTAAAGAAAATTATGACCTGGATATAGAATAATGCAAAATTTATTTAAAAGTTGAACTATTAGCCAATTAGTTTAAAACAGGTTTTTATTCTAGATCTCTGGTAATTTAAAAGTACCTGCATTCATATCTGCAAATTTGCTACAAAAAAATCGAAAGGGAAAATAATGGCTGCTGCTATCACCTTTTTTTAAGAAATTATCTTGATATTATAATTTTAACAGAATTTTCCAATGTGGGAGTCTGTTTGCTTCCCTAGGCAACTATTTCCCATCTTCTACACTCAAAACTACAGTTCTAATGAAGAGTGAAGTGGAGGAAATAAAATCTCTTTTTCCATGTGACCAAACAACAAGATTGAAAAATGACAAATATGAACTCCTATCTCCCTTTAGCTTTCCAAGTTATGGAAGCTTTCAGTACCAATCAAACTGAAAAATAGGATTCCCTTAGCACAAACCGGATATAGGATGAAAAGATCCAAGACTGAAATAATATGGAGAAAACTACAACTCTGATGATGCACTGCTCACTTACATAATAATATAAAACGACAAGACTGGCCTGGCTCTTCTTGCAACAAAGACATGAAAAATAACACCAAGCATCATTTTTATGTTGTACACCTCTCAGATTAGCAAATGGTTTAACTAGATAGCTACCCAGATTAAAAGTTACTGGGAGTCATAAGTTGGAAATATTACACTAATGCTTTTTTACACCAGAACAAATATTTCATACATTGTATTAGTCTGTTCTGATTTAGCAGTCTATAGCTCCCAGACAAAAGCACTCTGAAAAACTATGTTTCAGAGGAACAAAATTTATTAGAATAGCAAAAGAGGTGCTTTTGTACTGATGACCATTCATTACTCTTTTTACAGGCTCTGGTCCTGTAAATCCTAGCGTTAGTGGTCCCAGCTGGTATCACTGGGACCAGTTCTTGTAGTAAGACAGAGTTGGCAGGATCAGGCTACTATGAGGGCAAAAGCACTATATAAGTCCACTAACACATATGGGGAAATTGTGATGAAAAAACATTTAAATAAGAAAAGCTATCATACAGAAAAAGTTTTATGTAACACAAAGAATATTTATGGAACTCACTAATATATAAAATAATAGACCTTTACAGCTCAGTATTACCATGACATTTTAAGGTGCCAAAAAAAAAGAAAAAAAGAATTAAAGAAAAAACCCCTAGAAGTGTTATCCAGTGTAGTACAGATTTTTACTGAAAGTTTGTAAATTACTCTTTGGAAAAAAAATAACCAGTGGCAGATGAAAGTGGGTTTTTAAAAATATAATATTCAGTATATTTAATAAAAGTAAGCTCTAAAAAAGATCCCTCTTTCACATATTATACAAAATGGAGAGGTTAGTGCAACCCACTGGGTCACATTTTTTTCAGTCATGTCTCAGAAGATTAGAAATTAGAAAATTATGCAATTTTCACAGCTTATCTTCATGTTGGTAACAGAATCCATTTGTGTCCCATCATTTTTGTGGACTTTTTTTCCAGTAGGAACCTCAATATTTTTTCTGCCTGTTTCCTCTACAGATGAACATTATCCAATGTCTTACAATACAATACAATGAATCCAAAAACTATCAAAGCACACCAACATTCGTTTGGCAGGCGGTACTCCTCTGAAAGCATTAGCTTTATTTAATGGAATCTGCCAAATAGAGACCTCATTAAAATGTAATTTATGGGTGTTCTCCCCCTGCCTTCTGACAGCATGGAGGTGAAAATTCTGGTTACAATATTCCTGAGTGCCAAACTGAGTCATCAACTTCAGTTTTGATCAACAATCTTTCTGGCAGATAACACCAAGTTCTGACCACGGTTGTAGTATGTGACATATACTTTGGAAATCATTACCTACATTAAAAAAAAAAAAATCCATAACAAA
>VXAX01004371.1:401333-526158 GCA_013399835.1 Leptocoma aspasia
AAGAGAGAGAGCAAGAGACTGCGTTTTCATTGTTATGTGTCAGGAGAATGTTCTTCTACCATACAAGGCTCTGCTGTTTGGTTCTCCTCCTCTTCCACTTCTTCCCCTACTTGCTCATCAAGAGGAATTTCAGTGGATTCTGAATCCTGGGTGCAAAGAGTCTTGGAATCACTGAAGCTGGTGTCTTCTTCTACTTGACTTCCACTGTCCTTTTCGGTGTCTGACTCACCGTCTTCCTCCAGTGTTAGTTCAAACTGGAATTTTTCAGTTTGACCCTGCTTTCCCTCTTCCTTTTCTTCAGGTGCAGGGGAGGGACTTCGAGGGATTGTGCTCTGGTACCATTCTCGATTGTCCTCCAGTGTATCTAAGATATCCTGGGCATCCGGGTGTACGAGATCCGCCCATGTCTCCCACAAAGGATGAACAATGTAATCTATAAAACCCACCTGTTTGAAATAATGCAAGAATGTGATTATTCACAGAGAAATGAGTAAGTCATGCTAAATATGGGAAATACAATGCTAGGAAGAGACACAAGATACATTACCCTTAGAGTTGGCTGAAAGGAGACCATACTAGTTTATATAACAGATAAGGTATTGTACTTTTCAAAAGTCTGATTCAGGACACTGGATAACAGCATGGAAAGGATTTGTTTTCAAGTGAACTGCTGATTCCAAAAAACTCCACTGCATCTAGTGAGCCAAATACCTGCTTTATATTTAATTCTGTTTTTGAAGGAAACCCCAATCAGCTGTACAATAATCTCTTTTGGTATGTATGCTGCTTTTCAGGTCAGGACAGTGATGGAATCCTTTCAGCAAACATATTGCCATGCACTTTGTTTTCACAGTAAAAGTCTCAATTTGCATTACTTACTACTGAGGACCTGAATTAATTAACTCAGAGGAAGAAAAGGAAAAAGTGCATTCAGAAATTGTTCAAAACATGACTATGTACTATCCTTTTCTTCTAAAAGGTTTAACTACCTTATCAAATCAATTACCTGTGATTTTTCTACAGATGCATTGTGCTTATCACACATGGGACTTATCTCCATTCCCCTCTCCCTTTCCCGGTCTCCCTGACGGAAAAATTCCTCCATTATTCTATCTGTCCATTGTCGGTAGAGATGGAGCGGCTTGGTAGGGTTGCTCAGATCTGCACAGTGCACCATATTCTGAAGAACCTAGAATTGATTGAACACGTCTGGTGTTATTACACTGAAGAAAAGCAGCTCCTTTTTTATTTACATTTCTAGTGACTGTGAAACAAAATCTTGAAAATACATGTAATGCAAGGCTTATTCTAAACAGCCAAAACTTATGTGCTTGTGTGCTTTTCACACCTGCAGTAATAGCCATTAATTACCTGCCTTCTGCTGCTTCTGCTGCTATAAAGGTCACAAAATCCTTGTGAAAAGAGCATCACTTTTTGATAATTTCAAGGGAAGGCCAAAGCCTCATTTAGTCCTGAACTACCCGAGCAGTTTTTTAGTCTCCCAGAGAGTCACTTAAACCATGTCACTTAGACCAGGGAGGAAACAGAGGGAAGCAGTGAATCATGGTGTGAAAGTGACAGCTCTAATCCATGCTGGAGAATGGAGAAGACAATGTTATTAAGTATGTAATATAAGTGACCACTTTCAGATGCATTTCCTTACCTGAATCCTGTCTGAATAGTTATCAAGAAGCAGGACACCAGAACTGGTCACTTTTTTAGTCTCAACCATAGTTTTTAAATCAGCCAGCAGATTCATATGCTTAGACATATCTGTTGCAAGTACCTTGAAAAAAAACCAAACAGAAAATGAACGCTATGACTGTACTGTGGTTTTTGAAAAATAATTAAACATATAAATCAACAGTTTTGAAAGGAACCCATAACTTCTATGTCTGAATACACGATACAAGTAAGAGTCCTGTATAATAGTAGGTTCATAATAGTAGGTTCTCATATTAGTTTTTTTAAGAATATGACAAAATCATTGTTCAGAATTAACTGACCAGCCCAAATTCATTATTAATTCAGTAGCAAATTTCTAACTGTGATGGTAGAATGGCATATATGTCAGTATAAAACCAGCTTGAAACAGAATTGTATACCTTCTAGAAATACACAGAAATTGACTGAAACTTTAAAGAACCCACTATTTGTATTTGGGTAAGATATGGCAAAACTTCAAACTTTCACTTCATTGTTTATGGGCTGGATGACATGTAATTTATCATAAAATGCTTCTGTGCTTTATTATTCAATGTGCTAGCTCTATGGAAGACAGTCTCAAAACTCACAATGTCAATGACCATTTTCCTCAATGATTGTCTCTGTTTTTTGGTCAGATTCTGGAAAATGTCACAATTCTCCTCCTGCAGCAGCTTGAAACCCACAGCCAAGTGATGATTCTCTAGTACTGATGAGTCATTGTACATCAAGGCGAGTTCAGAATCTGCAATAACAATTGCAGGGCAGAACGTTACTAAAGCCTGTGCTTCTACCAAATCCCTTAAGATCTTTTTCAAATTCATTACATGCATAACAAGATTTACAGATAAACTTTTAGTAGCAGCCCTGAAAGTTATAGAATTATTAACTGAACATCTTACTAGGTCAAGCCAAAGTTGAGCAAAACAAAGAAAAGGCTTTGCATTGACGCGTGAACATGTGCCTGGAGTGGCAAGTTAGAAAAAATATAAGAAAGGTAATTTTCAGAATAAATTTTCATATCTGCATGAGGTAACTTAGAAAATATCATATGCATAATATATGTACAAACACGCCTCAACTAAAACACACTGATGTGTTGTCTTCTCATGCCTCTCTCCATCACAACACCTAAAATTCTACTAATTAGTCAAGTTTCAGCTTCCCAGCACTTTGACCTGGGAATACACAGCTGAGGCTTTTCTGCAGGTCTGCTGCAGAGCACATGCTTCTTGGTTTTCAAATCATGTCTTTCTGCAGTTATCTGAGACGCTCAGATGCCTAGTGAACTAGGCTTACAATCATCAGTCCACGACAACTGAAGGCTGGTAGGACAGTAAAAGCTATGCTTCTGTCTTTTCCATGTAATGTCATGTGGTGTGAAACTGCCTTGGGTTTGAGCATGGTCAGTCTCTGATGCTCTCTGTAATACTTCTTCAGCAATGGAATTATTCTTCCCTCAGTCACCCCATGTGGCTGTGAGAATAACACACACTTCCAGCCATGTTTGTGCTCAGGCACACCTGTAAGGTCAGCTTATACCTTCTGCACAGCTTTAGCTTTAACCCAGGGATACTGCACAGTCAGCTTGCATATGCTTTAAGATACAGCTTGTAAATAAATCTATCACAAAAAACTCAAATACTTTTTATGCAATCATACTTTTCCTGTGCTATATTAACTTATATTTATTACAGCTGTTCTAGCCTAAGTCTAAACATACATCTATTCCACTCTTCGTTCTCTTTTCTTCTTTTACAGCAGCTGTGTTTTAAAATGCCTCTGGTTCAATGGGAGGCCTCTAAAAGCTTTGATCTTCAGATTTCATTAATCTCATTATCTATTCTCCCGCTGTCTTCCTCTCCTGTCTTGAATAAATCAATCTGTTGAATCAGGAAAGTCTTCCTCTGCCTTTCCTTATCCCAAAGGCAGCAAAACCATAACAGCAGAAGCAGAAAGAAAGCAAGTTTGTAAAATGATCTCTTTCGTTTTTCACATATAGAGTTTGCATACTTGTTTTTCTCATGCAGAAAACACTAGTTTATTTTCCTTTCAAACAGCCTCCTCATTTGCTGCAACTGCAAAACACTACACATTGCCAAAATACTTTGGAAGAGCTGGAGCTACAGACACAGCAAAAATGAACCCAACTTTAAAACAGATGTAAAAATGGAAGAAAGTTCTCCCTTGGTAACCTCTTTAACACATTTTAAGATTAAAGAATATTTTTCTGGAAGGCCAGAGTTACAGTGGTAAAATAAACATCTCCTGTGATGCTAATATACTTCATATTTGTTTGTAGTTTAATAGCATTCAAGAGGGATCAGTTTAGCTGACAACTCTGTAATAGACTTTAAATAGGAAAATAAGTCGGAAAAGTCACAAGACTAATTATAGAATAAAAGATGAAAATATGGCAAATATATACATACTTTAAGTAACTGAGTCTGTAGTTTTTTTAAAAGGCATTCTTATATTTTGTGAATTCTTAATACATTGTTCGGTTCACTGGAAAAACAAAATTAGATGGGAGTGAATTGTCCTCCAGAGGTTAGGAAAATTTTGGATTTGAGAAACCAACATTAGGTGATCTTTTTCTGTCTCTGTCCCTGCAGTTTCTTCCTTGTACACAGAACAATTTAAAATAAACAAAATCTTTTTGCTTCTTTCAGCCTTGCAACAGCAGTTTCAATTAGTGTGGTTACTTGACTGACACATAAGCTTCCTTTATCAAAGCTGAATTGAGAAAAACAAGATATATTTTCTCAGCTGGTAATTATCAGCATGAGTATGACTCCTGCATTGGCTGAATTTCAATCTAAGTAGAAGTAAAAGCTTTATGCACCACTACTCATCCCTTCAACTAAGTCAACCCTCTTAAAGCTAAGCAATTCATTGATTTCCTCATAGAGCCTTGGAGCCACCAGTATAACCTGGTACTCAATTTCTGACTCAACTAACAAAAAACAAGCTTTACTTTACTTTACTTACAGCTGACTCTTAAGAATTCAGGTATTATACACTATTTTTTGCACAAAGCTTGATTCACTCTCCGCCTGTACTGCTGAACTGTACCGGTCCCCAGTAAAGCACAAAAAATCCAGAGTCAATCTTAATCCTCTTCCATGAGGATGAGTCATCAAATTCAATTTCATTATAGGGTGGCCCTTAGGCCACTGAGACAAACAAAACTAGGTGCAGGCTAAACTGAAGTGCATGTCTTACTTGAATATACAGCAGCAATGAGTCAGAGGAGGAGCTCCCTTCTTCAAACGCTACTGCTGATTTGGGGTCATTCTATTTTAACACCTGAGAAACAGATTTGCCCATGTGCAGAAGTGACAGTATCTATAGATGTGCAACCAGATGGCTCAAATACACAACCCTAGGTATGTTTCCATTTCAGTTGCTTTTTCTTCTTTTGTGCTTGGATTATTAGTAATATATAAACTTTGTACCTCTGCATCAGTTATCTTATAAGGAGAAGTTGTCAGAGAACAGAAGAAATAACATAGTATGATGGAACTTGTACTGATGTATAAAGTGCAATAATACTGACAGAAGTCAATTAAATCCAAGCAAGTTGCCACTAGGGCAACAAACCATTGAGTAAATATGCCATGATAAGTTAATAAAGTTAACAGTGTTTTTCCTTCAGTAGATGAATGAGGAGATAGAGGTTCAACAATGCTGAAAACAACAGCCTTGAGGAATGCAGAAGTACACTGGGTTTCAAATTTGGAGATCACATTAGGGTCAGAAAAAAACAAACAGGTTTATCATAGCTGCAGAAACAGGGTGAGGAAATTCAGTCTACAAGGGATGAGAGACCAAAAGCCAAGTACAGGATCCAAGCAGAGATTGTCCTGACTCTCTGTTTGCTAAAAAGAAACTTGCTTTTCTGCTTTCTGAATTTCTATCCTTGGTCATGTCCTTGGTCATGTCGTATGTTTCCAATATAAACTCTTGTCTTGCCTTTCTTTTTTTTTTATTATTTTTTAATCTTCCTTCAATCTCTTCCTAAAACTTTATCTATTTAATGTAAATCAACTATATTTCCAGGAGAGACAACATGCAATACATTGAAACAATGCCAGGTTTATAGTTTATACCTTAGTAATTCTTGCTAGAGTAAATTAACTATGCAAACTAATTTGCATAGTTAATTTACATTAACTATGTAAATTATTTCTAAAATTACAAAAAATGTAAAGTAAAATCAGGTTTAAAATATAAACATATATCTATTTACTGAGAAATGCTAGAGATAGAAGCAAACAAGGAATGAAATGTATATTTTTCAGGTGCTATGTGCAGACCTCATAGCAAATTTTTGAAAAAAACACTAAAATCAAACTTACTTGTGTTGATAAGGAATTGGTTTGAAACTCCAGGATGATCTACATCATGTATTGCACTGGCAAAAATTGCTGCAAGAATCTCCAAATCAGTGAACACTGCCTAGAATATAATGAAACAGAAATGACAATCACCAACCAGTGAAAAAGTGTTTTCAATAAAAATGATTCTACTTTGAATCTGGATGTGAACAAGCAAAACACATTTGAAATATACCATGATCTCTAGAGACTTTATGCTCTTTGAAACTCTTTGTAAAATCATCAGTTATGTAGAATTTCATAAATATTTCAAGTTTGGTCAAAGTAAACTGATTTATACTTCATACAGAGAGCATCACTAAATTCTGTCACAACTGAAGTATTTTCAACTTCAGTCTGTAAATAAATCCACCTTTATTAGACAATTAAATACAGGTTTCGAACTTCTAGCACAAATTAAATATTTCAGCTTGATTCCGGTGTATTGTACTGTACTTAAAAGATGCATGTCTCCTATATAACGCTAAAGGAAATACAGACAGTCTACACAACACCTCACTTAGCATTTACTGATTTTTCCATTTGTATGAGATTATTAGGAAGATAGAAAAAGAGGACTGCAATGGACTTGGAATGTCATTGAGCCCAGTGCCCTGTTGTCAGAAGCACTCACGTGATGCAAATGCCTTCAAAATTGATCAAGGACAGCTCAGAAGTGCAAAGACCAGCAGTGGCACTGGGCAGACATTGCCATTTCAGTGGCTAAAGTTCTGCTGAGAAGAAGGCCGTGAAAAAAAAAAAAAAAAACTGATCTGGAAAAAAAAAACAACCAAAATTTTACTGATGAATAATTCATCTGTGTGGTGAAGCCAGTGGTGTTTTAAGAACATTTTCTGATTTTTCTTCTTGAGAGCAAGAAAATCTTTCTCAAGAGATTTCCAAGTCTTTGAGGATCTAAACCTTCCAACAGTCTCAAGGTCCATCCTCTTTTTAAGAGGAAGGGAAAACAGATGTATTCAGTAACATAAAATATTGACCATTATAGGAAAGAGCCAAAATGCAACCTTTCTTGAAAATGAAGGTAAATCCTTTCGAACTAATAAAATTTCTACTGCTTCCTTTACCTGAATTTTTCTAACCATTTACTGGGATATATCAACATCAACATTTCTTATGTTAAGACCTGAACTGCGCTTTAAAAGAGGGAAAATCTCCACCTTTCACATCCTTCTACTTCAGAGATTTAAGAACTTTCAAAAAGAGAATTGCTACAAAAAGAACAGATCAATTTTTTTTTCCAAACAATTTTGAAATATTTATAGGGAAGTGTGAGGCATGGGGGGGTGGGGGGCTGGGTAAAAAAATATATAGTCCAGTGAAAATTTAGTACATGTTCCAATCTATCTTAGAAATAAATACAAAAGTAGTCTTTCTGGATCAGAATAAACTTTCCTAAGAAATTCCACTTACTGTGGTTAGGTAGAGTCCCACATGGGAAATAACTACAGACCAGGATGTAGCATAAATAATAAGATGGTGGAAACAAGATATGCATTGTGTTACAGTGAAAAAGGTTATGACAGCAAAAATTTCCATCATTTAAAATGAAAAGAAGTGATATTTTCTGCACAATATTTACATGTAACTTTGATCCTCACAAAATATCTTTAGAAGTACAGAATTCATTAAAGAAATGCTAAGATTTCTTTTCAAAACATTGCAGAAACTAAGATCTCTAATATTTAGTTTAGAAGACTCAGTGCATCGCCTTCTCTCACGACTGCCACTTTTCTTCTTCAGTGCAGTTTACCTCTAATGCTGGGGTTGATAGTAGGACATGGGTTGACTGAACAACGTCTGCAGCATGTATGTTATTGTGGTACGCCACATCTGCATGGTAATGATCTTCCAGGGTCATCAAATAAGTTATTAAAGTATCTACTGGAATCTTAAAAGTTTTTAACAAGTCCCGCTCCTATAAAATTGAAGGAAAACCAGTTAGCTTTCAAAGCACAGAACAGTGTCCAAGATAAGAAAAAAAGCAGCATGACTGCTCCTACTTGCCTGAAAAATAGTGTGCATGATGACAGTCAGAGGTCTGTTTCCAGATAACTCTGCTACTCTGAAAACCTGAAGGCCCCACTTGTTCAAATCTTCAAGTTCCTAGAGTAGAATCAAGCAATGAACAGGTTGAAACCTAACACAAAAATTCCTGCAATGTTTGAGATAAGCAATTATAAACAGAGGACTCATTCAAACCTGACCACTGTGCAAGTTACATGCTAAACTTTGCAAGGGCAAAACTGTGAACTCTGCAGCTGCTCCTAATCTTGCAACAGTGGAATTTACATCTACCCACTTTTCAGATTTTACTTTTCTAAGCAGGGAAGACTGCCTCCTAAGTGGATTGCTCCAGAGGGAAAAATTTTACAGTATCTTGAATGAGTTTAATGGACACACTTTGTTATCTCACTGTCCATTGACAATGAAGACCAGTGAGGAGAAGACCTCCAGAGATGCAGCAATTCTGCTGCTCTCTCCCTGGTTCTCAGAAACACTCTTCAGATAAGAGTCCTGAAAATGTTAGGCTGGGCATACCTCGATTAAAAATCCCTTTATACCAATTTTCTGTTATTACCAAGTAGTTAGCTGCTGGTGCAAAAAATAGTAAAAAATTTCATTTAAAAATAATAGAAAGGATGCACATGAAATGATACAGCTCAAAATAGGAAGGGTAGTTCTAATGCTATATACCCTAGTGCATTTTTTAAAAATAAGATTGTGATCTATACAATTTCATTCCTATCATATTATACAATATATTTACTCTTCAGTCTTCAAATACTATTTATGAATAGGCAGCTTTCTTAATGCATACACAAATGCTAATTTACATTCCATCTCCAGATTAAATTGCCTTCCTGCTGAAATTAACCCTTATGGTCTGATTCTGATTTTACTTGCTATTCTTCTACTCCAACAAATTTGAATTATTTCAAGTGATATCAATGCTTGGTGCTGCACCTTGAAATCAGTGTGTATAAGCAAAAGATGGAATAATACTGAAAAGTCTACACTCTGTTTATATAAATTCAAGGATATATATATTCTCTACCTTGGCAAGGACATCTTCTTGGTCTGTTTTAACTCCAAACCTGGGAATACTGGAATTAGTTAGGCTGGAGCTGTGCATGAGTTTTTTGACTCCACTGATCTGAGACATTGGCCTCTTCTTTTTCTCTTTCTCTTTCTGTGTTGGAGAAGGGATTTCAACTTCATGTTGTTTGTCTTCAAAAGAAAGAATAAAAAACAAATAGTTTATAAAAGAATTAAAAATATTATAAAATTCACTGTTGAGCTGCACCTTATGGACTTTTTAATTCTTAGAAAAACCTCTTTCAAGATTTTGCAATAGATTCTTTCTATCAAGATCACTGAACACATGAAAAGTTAAATACAGACCTATACATTAGTACAAGCAGATCTCTTTTACTCAAATTGCCTCATCATTTCTGAATTGGCTTTAAAAGCAACTTGTGACTGTCTGATTACTTCTGCCATATCCCTAGTGCTGTAGAAAGGGTCAACCATCTCAGTATAAAAATGTTATTACAACCATACAGGAATACATTTTGCAAGAAAAAATAGTTTTGTTTCTTTCTTTCAGGAGAAACATTCTCAGAAATTGTATTTAAAAAAACTCTGTGTCCTCATGTAAACCTTTAGAAAACTTTTTCAGGACTCGAAGGATTTAATACTTGTTACTAAAGTAGACTGTACAACTTGGAAACCCTTTTGCCAGCCACATCTACAAGCACTTTGGATTGCTGGCAGTTCATGCCACCAATGCAGCATTTCTGCACTTCCCAACTAGAGTCAATAATAATGATAAAACAAGTGCTTTGTTAACCTCTGAATTTTGCTGTGGGCTTTTGCCTCCATAGCAGTATCAGGAGCATCACTTAATAAAATTTATCAACATATGTGCCAGCAAAACTTTAGGCAATAGTTAAACTGAGAGTAAAGTATATTTAGGTAACTGCCACAGGACTGCTGCAAAAACAGTACAGGGTTGGGGAGCCCTACAAACATCTGCCCGAAAGAAAGCCAAGTGAGTGCAATGAAAGCCTTTTCTGACAAAGCTACTAGGAACAAGAATTATTTTTTGTTTCTTTTATTCATACTGTATTTCAGTCTAGAGTTTAATGACTCACTTCAAATTACCTCTTTTTTTTTTGCTGAAATGTACCTCCACCTTTTCTAGACCTCAAGGAATATACCAGTAAAATGACAAAAAATCCAGAAAAGATGTTTCTGATACAGGAGATGAGCCAAAAAAGCTAATAAAAACCTTAAGCCAAAATAAAATTTGAAAAGAAAGTAACAAAACTTGGGATTTTTTACATCTGTATTTTTTTTCTTTTTGCAATATTCATTTCCAATACAGACTTTGAAACCAGATAAGGTTAGCGAGTCCACTTCTAATTAGGAGCTTGTTATTAATTTGCTTTTTCACTTTCTTTTCTCCTTTTTTTTTTTTTTTTTAATTTTCTCTTTTAATTACCCTTTAGCAGATACATTTAATGGACACCTCAAATTCCAAGCAAATCACCATGAAGAAGAGACTGGAAATGTTACCAGGTTGTAGCCTGCAGCACTGAGTCCCCGGACTACCTCATCATACTTCACCAATCTCCTTGTAAGGAGAAAAAGGGGAGGCAGAGCATGCCAGCCCTTGTTTGGTGCAAACTGACAACAGATGAGGAGCTGTGACTTGTGCTTGTGCTTTGATGTTTATGGTTTCAGTCGTATGCACAAAGTTTAGACCCATCAAACAGAGGTTCATTAGCTGAGCTGTCAGACTAGCTCAAGTGAAAGGAAGTGTCTGTCTGAACAACTTTAGATCTCCAGAGAAACTCCATGGGACTGCCTCTGCTTTTGCAACTTTGAGCACACAGGGCTGTGCCCATCTGAACATTCAGAAAAGACAGCTTGCTATTTTGACCCTATTTACACTATGCTCAGTTACAGGGTTCTCAAACATTTTCCATTCGTAGAAAGCAGGTTAATGACGCTGAAAAAGAAAAACGTTGCATATGATTATACACAATGTAGGAGCCTTATGTCTTATACACAGATTATATTTCTTGTCATTATAAATAACTTCAAATATTCATATAGCCCTAAAGGAAAACAGTTTGGTTTTGGTTTGATTTTTTTTTTAAATAATAAGAAGAGAAAACCCTGTTTTCTCATGACACTTTCCTAACTTACAAATGTGAGAAAGTTTGTAGATATTGAGGAGGTAAGTTATGTATTTAAAAAAAATATATAATAAACTCATTAAATATTTCTAGGGAAAGTTTTCTCTTTGCATAGATGTTCAGAACCTATATCCTTAGGCTGCATATTTTGAAAGTATTTAAGCAATACATCTATAGATGAGGTGTTTTCACTATTGTGCTGCACTTATACCTACAATTTTAAGTATATAGTTTTCCATGCAGACAGAAAACAGTACCCATGGTCCAGTAAATTAGAAGTGATTGCCTTTCCAGCCCTCTTTCTGCTCAAGACTGAGATCTCATGCAAAAGGCTGATGGATGCATTTCTTTACCCTGTCAAAGTAAGTCTTAAGCTTTGAAGTGAAAGCAAGCAGAATCTGGCATCTCAGTCTCCACAGCCTAAGTGGGTCATCCTTTCAGGCAACTGCACACTGTGGTTTTCAGGGCATCTCAAGCTGGGCAATAATGCTCGTCCATGACAGAGGCTTGTCCCTCTGCCACTGTCTGAAATCCTGCTGTGCCACAGCAGTTGGCACACTACTGCAGTCATGGGCCAGCTGAACAGACACATTCAGCCATCCATTTTGGGCAGGGTGACAGGATAAAATGTACTTCACAGAAACCCCACTTCTTTCAAAAAAAGCCACAAAAAGCACCAGCTATGGTATCTCACATAGAATAAGATTGACCTTAACATATATGACTGTCACTTTTAAAGTACTTGTTATCCTAATTCAGATGTATTTGACTGTGCCTCTCTTATTACACCGTCTTTATGAACCAATGGTCTTTTGCTCAAAACATGTTTTGAGATTGGTATAGTATCTTTATCTTCATGTTGAAAATCAGCAATATGAAATGAAGTTTTCTTGATTTTCATGAATTTTAGGAAAAAAGCCATGGTGAAGGAACCATATTCTTTGCAATATTGTGTTGGGCTTTTGTTAACGCTCACATCCCAGCACACCAAGGTCTTGAGCTACAAAAATCTTTCTGAAGAAAGTCTATCCAGATGTTTATTTAGTCACATGAACCAAATTGTGCACGTGCAGTCAGGGAATACCAAAATATCCTAACTGCTTGCTGTGAGATTTTATGAGGTTACATGTGTTTATGTGCTTCTAGCACACTGAAACCTCTGCAGTAATTCCAGTAGGAAAATATAGTGGTAGAATTTTGTTTAATATATAAATATATATATAATTACCACTCTGAGATTAGCCCAGTTGGTTAGTGCAGGGTGCTAATACAGCCAGGTTGTAGGTTTGAGCCCTGTATGGGCCGTTCACTTAAGAGCTGGGCTTGATGATCCTTGTGAGTCCCTTCCAACTCAGAAGGATATTCTGTGAATCTCTGTGATTCTCTGTAATTCATTGTATTAATTTCTTAATATGGTATCAATATAGTAGTTGTAATATATACATGAATATTTATCTGTAATTACACACACAGGGAAATCACATATACAAATTAATTGAGCTGTGAAGAAGTGGATCTAACCTGATCCCTCTGCACAAATACTGAGAACAACAATATGCTAAATGCACAGTTTCTGAAAGCAGAAATTAATATGGAAAGCCACTTGCTTTTAGGCTCTAACACAGCCCAGGGAGATGTAACCACCCCCCCTCTCCAAGGCAAAAAAGTTAGCTATTCATAGTCTTACCTAAGAAAGTGTTTGATATATATTCTGAGACCTGATTGCCTGACCTGCTCATTTCAGAGAGGTGAGTTAGCTCACGGTTGAGCATTCTTTTAAACTGGAAAAGAAAACAAAAAAGTGTAAAGTTAGTTATATCAAAATATATTTTAGTTAGGATAAGAAAATGCAGTCACTTTATAACTGGGGAAAGAACATGGCATTAAGAGTATATACTAAAGTAAGACAACTGTGAAAGCAGAAATCACATGTACCAATGATTTACCCAACCAGCTTATTCATGGATTGGACAATGTCATTCTTAACCTCCTAAAATACACCACAGTGATTCAATGACAGTGATACAGTGTCCTACTAATAACTGAAAACTCTAAGGCATTTGCACACACATATAATATTGTCTTTCCAATTTTTGAATTTTAATTTGGAAAGTTAATATAAATGTATTTATGTAGGAGCTATTCTCTACTAGTTTTTTCACAAGATTTGCAAATTAATTTATTTTTTAATTTTTTGCAATTCATTAGGTAACATTCCAAGTCTATCTTACCTCTCATCATTAATCTACTCAAAATTACTTGACAACATTGCTCCAAACAATCCAAATATCTTACTTGTTTCATACTAGCCAATATGAAAAGAGGTAGGTTTTGTTGTCTCTGACCTAAAATTATTATATTCAACCAATGACTTGACCATTCCACTATCTCAGAAAACGGCAAGCATCTCCAAGAAATACTGGGGTAGAAAATACCCATCTGTGGAAACACCTTCTATTTCCCTCTTAGTTAGCAATTCACTCTGGGCACTCTATAGGATAGAAGCAGATACTAATATTCCATGAAATGTATAATTAATTAGGTACACATCACTGAGCCTTTCTTGATTCCTTCTAGACTCCAGGGTGAAATGATATCCTGTGATATTATGCTTGACAGGTTAATTGCATAATATAGCTCTCACTGTCTTAGATGCATTTTCATTGACTATAGCTCTGCCTTGATATTACCAACAAACAGAAGGCAGCAATTCCTACTAATAATTCAAACTCTTGCCAATGAAAATAAGCATGCATCTGTCACTATCAGATTTTGCCTCCTATTGTGCCATTCTTTTATTTTCTTGTTAGATCTCTCAGTCATCTTTTCTCTTAACAAAGCCAAATGATTTGTGCCACTTTCAGAATCACCTTTTGCCTTGTTCATGTAGTCATGACTATCTATTATCTCAAGGAATGGCTACCCTTAGAGTATAGATATGTAAACATTCCTCTATGTTGAAAACTGGTAATTTATAGTTTATTTTTCTTCAAAGGAGATAAACTACTGTAGTAAATATTAACCATCCCATTTCCATTCCACTGGAATCATCAAAGCTATTTCTTCAAAGTAGCCTTGCATAGTGAAAGGTGTTATTTTCTTCACAATATCTTTGTAAGCCACCAATTACCATATTTCTCACAATGTGCCCTACTAAATTACCTTTAATAAAACATTCTAACCATTAGCCACTGCATTTTCCTGCCATCTTAACGTGTCATCAGCTCAGGAAGTTCCAGAGCTACAAAGACTGAATCCTACTTTAGTCACAAGCCAAAGGCTCAGCTTTGATCTCAGATATAACCATGTGCTAGGAAGTGCTCAACACGTCTGAAAATTAAAACCATACTGCAAACACATACTATGAGAACTACAGAGCTATGCATTCTACACAAAACCAGTTTCAACCTCTTCAGCAATGTCTAATGTTTGTCACCAATGTCAAATGCTGAAAAATCAAGCCAAGTTTACCAAGCAATAAAATGACGGGTCCAAAAATACCAAGACCTTTTTTAGAAGTCTGTCTTTAAACTTTTAAACACTTAACATGACTTAAGTTATGCTTACACACTTTTTCTTCTGTTCCCACAAAAGGTGAGAAACTGTAATATGTAAGACAAAAACTGAAGATGTCATGGAATAGCTTGTCTCCAGATGGCATCCAGAGACTGCAGCTTCAAATTAAATATTGTGTATAGGAATCTTAATAAAATGTCAGGAGTTGACAAAACCACATTAACCTCCAGGCGTGTCATTAGTTTATCCATTACTACTTCAATATTCTCTCTTCCTTAATTTAATTAGCTAGTTCACTGGATCCTAACTTCCATAGATCCTCATCTGCCTGGTTGTTTCCTAGTAAACTCTTCTACATAATGCCCTACTTGGTGATGTTGTTTTTGTTGCAGAAAAACACTAAATGTGTCATGTTCCACAGTCTGGAAAAAAAAGACCATCTAACCACCACTGGCATGTACTCTTCAGAAAGAGTTCTTAAAAGTTTCCCAGCTTTGAAAGAGGAACAAATCAGTGTTTGCAGCTACCTGACAGGAAATAGGAAGGATTTTTTTGTCCCAAATAATAAATTTAACTGCAGGGAGTGGGTAGAGAGGTTTGTTATTGCATACTGGGAATCATCTTATGGAACATACATTCTCTTAGGATCTTCAGCTCAGTATTTGTTATATGAATATCCACAGCAAATGGAAGGTACATAACAGTCTTCTTTTAATGCTATGTTCCCCACTAGTCTGATGCAAACTCTCATCTTCCCACCTCCCATCACCCCATAAGTCAGCAGAACATGAAAACCATCTGCAGGAGAACTGCAGAATAGTCTGTGTTAATGCTGAACAAGGGTGTAAAGCAAAACAAGTCCCTGAGCCTCTGCAAGGCCCTCCTGCTGAGGGCAAATTCAATTGGAGATGCCTTTGGCTTTGAAGAACTGTAGCTGCATGATTTCCTCATACTCTTTCACATGTTGCTGACGCCACAGGACCAAGACTTTAATTGACATGAAAACTTCTGGACTAAGCGGGAGTTTAGAGAACTGTTGAATTGGCTTTCTAATTATCTGACAAAGCCTTACAACCGTCATTGCCATTGAATCAGATGAAGCTGAAGAACATATGCAGACAGCAGTTGCTGATGCAGAACAATAATGCTCTTTGAGAATATTAAAAAAATCAAATATGAGAGACAAACAGCAATCAAGGATTTCAGGCATTTTTGTTGGTTATAGTCTCACTGTATCTGTGCATTTCTCAATCCTCTTATGTTTCATAACTTGCCTTTTGAAGAAAAAAAATCATTTTTCTAAGAAAAAAGCAATCAATACAGCAAAACCAAATTTAACCCTATTATTTTGTCCTGATTTTGCCTATTTCTCAAAGATTTAATTTGGGCCCAAGTGCACCTATACATGGTAACAGTTTCAAAGATCCACATCTTACACAGCTCTGCACAATTACTTTATAATGAAACTTTGCCTCTCACATGGCTCCCACAAGCTCTTATTGTCAACCAGAGAAGTTGGTTACATCTGTGAGCCGACACTGTTTTATTTATCCAAGAAACACCCCTAAGTGCTTGAAACTTAGCTAGAATCCACAATCTCATAATTTGGCCTCCTGGAAGTAACACGTTGCATGTTATGTTCAAAACAAGTCAAATAGGACATAAAACCACTTTGTTTCTAACAGCAGTAAATATTAAAGATGATATTTTGAATAAGAATTTTAAAAATCTGAATGCCATATACTTTCCAAATTCAAAAAAGTAGATAATAAAGATCAAAACCCTTGTTATTAATAAACATTTAAACCATACAATTTAATTATATTGTGAGCTCAGCATGGGGAGGAAGCTGAGGTTTTTAGATGATCTATGCATATATTGTATTTTTCTCAGAAAGAAAGATTTTCACATATCCCACTAGGCATTGTTAGGTTGGAAAAATGACACATACATCCCTTTGGAATACTACAGAACTTGACTATAGCCTTAGAAAATCCCCCCTGAAAATGAACTGGCTATAAAATGCCCATTAAGTCAATTATACAGTTCTTCACTGCCAAATACTGATGTCAGAGCAATGGAGCCATAAACTCTTTTCTAAACAAAAAATCCTGAAAATATTTCCTTAAGCAGAATTTTCAAAATTTAATTTGTTTCTATTTATTTCAGATTTTAATCTCAGGCAGTTAGGGGGCTGGGGGGAATAAGAAGGTGCAGAGCCCTCAACACAAATACCAGCAGAGTATTCAAATAACATTAAAAATGTCCCTAAAGTGAAAAAAAGTAGATATGCACCTTTATCTCCCTTTATAAACCTGAGAAGTCTGCTGTAGCAAAAACATGAGAATAAAGGTACATACATTATATAATTATATAATGAACAATTATATGATTATATGATTATATGAGAGCAATTTGCTAAATTGTGGTAACTTCCCAAGAAGAGGTTTGTAGTTTAGGTCTTTCTGGGCTGAAGCCCAATATGTGCACATCTCTGCATCTATATTACTGCTGTCAGCCTAGGATAAACATACATGCAGGAGTTTTTTTTGAAAAATAAGATACTTTTCTGATGTCAGCAAAGACACACAGAAAAACACAGACAAACTTTTGGAGTAACCATGTTCCCTGATGGCAACCAGAGCATTGATACATTTTTGGGAAAAATTTGAACATACACTAGAAAGAATCACCAACTCCAAGGTCCAAACAGAGTTAATTCATGGCCATGAACAAGTTTGGGCCACATGCTTTATATTTATAAGGATTATTGTTTACACTTCAGAAGATTTTACAAATTTTGTGTAAAGTTCTTGAGTCAATAACAAAGAGCTTAAGTAAAGAACAGCCAGCAGTTAGTTGTGTCGAGAGGAAGCACACAGAACCACTCTCAGCAGCAGGGTCTCTTCCATGCAGGCTTTCTGTTCCTGTAGAGAAACCTGCTGCATCCCAGGGACTGTAGAGAGGCTGCCTCCACCACAGCCTTTGGCACCAATACCGACGGTGAAGCCAGAGCGAGAAGGCAGCCCGTGGACCAAAACACCCAGTCCTGCCTGGCCTTCAGTTGGAGCATTTATCAAGTTCCAAGTCCAGTGGAGGCTGGAATAAAAATGCTCGAGAGTGACAGGGGACTCTCATAGCACTGGCTCCCAAACCCACATGCCAAAGATCCCAGTTTCAGCCTTTGTGGCTGCCTCTTTTCTAGGTAACATTTCTAAAAACTTACATGAATAGAATACATCCATGGAACATACTATTAATACTTGGAACATTCAAATTACACAACTATGTTTTGTTTCTGAAACACCTACCAATGCATTTAAAATATGCTTGCATCTCAGAATGTATTATAACTGTATTATATTACTAGATTTGAAAAGCGTGTATTCTACAATATAACAAAGAAGGAATTTTAAATAAGTCAGCCTTACAAATTAACATAAGGCTTCTGCCTGTACTGCTTATCAATGCAAAACTGTCTTTGATTTTTAGCAGCATTCTGGATACATAAACAGCATTCTTAATAGCTAAAGGTTTGTGTTGGAAACCCATGGGTTTAATTACTGTCAACGCCAGGCACTGTTTTTTATAATAAGCTACAGACAGGCAGGTATCTCTAAGGCTGTCATTGTGATAATGGTGCTCATTTTTTCCAAGAAAAGATACTCGACAAAAACCAGGGGTAAACATTCCCATTTTCCAAAATATAATTCACAGAACATAAATTACAGCCTGAAGCACACAGAAATATGTGTATAATAAGGGATAGAAACATATACTCTGTTATATCTGATATTACATACAATGTAATACCTAAGAATAAGATATTTCAATCTTCAGAATTTCATAAATACTGTACATAATTATTTTGAATGTCATAAAAACCAGAACATCTTTGCTTCTTCTCACTTTTTTTCTCCCAAAAAGCACTGTAATAAAATTGTGCTCAAGCACGACTTAGCTTCTTAATTCAAATCTCTGTAGACAGTATAGGACACTCTCTATACAAAGAACATTTTTTCCCCATGTGTAGTCAATTACAGCTACCACGGTGTCTGCTAAACTTAAATTAGAAAAAAAAGTCTATGAATTTCAAAGGCTAAACAGTAAGAGTTGAACTTTAATTTTTTTTTAATTGGTGATTGAATTTTTCTGATTTAGCAAGAGGAACATGACAACAGCTGCCTAGAAGTGCAGGAAACACTTTCTAGTAAATTAGAATAAATTACTTTTAGCTGAAATGCAAAGTAATTTCATCTTACTGTTTTGGCAAACAAGAAAGGAATCTAACTATCTAGAATAATGGGATGAATTTCTTCACAGATGATTGATCAAAATCCTTGATAATATATTGTAACAATTCAGCATTAGCTGAGAATACACCTAATTGGACATAAGCAGGCTTTGCATTTTTATTTTAAAAGACATAGATCTATTGTAAAAGTAGGTATTAATATAAGAAAGCATAAGACATTCAATTGTGCAAATATAATGCTTGTGTTATTTTTAGTCATGTAATTCAACTTATGCCTTCTTTCATGATAAATCAGAATTTCTTTAAAGCAGAATTATTTGGTACACTTACTGTATGTCAAACACAGGATGATTTTTTTTACACACTCAATAACAATTATAAAAGTATAAAAGCAGCAGCATTTTTCTTAAGTACAAACAATTTTTTAGGGATAAACCAAAGCTCAAATGTGGTTTTCTATTAAGTGGATTTCTGTTCTGTGTGTTGACAGGCATACTGATTTAACTCCTTGATGCAAAACTTTTCCATAAAAGAGATAAAGCTTATTTAATTCTATTTTCTAGCTGTATTGCTATTTCAAGCTAGCTCACACTGCCCCACGTAGCAATACAGATCAGTATTAAAAGACGGCAATTTCCAGTGTTTTGATCAATAAGCTATCTCACACACAGAGGCTACCAAAAATGCTGTTGAAACACAGTGTTCACTATTGCACATTTCTTCAGCTATTAAAACCAGTATGAGTCATGTGTCCACCCATTATCCTCAGCTTCTTTACTCATGCTCTCTTCTATTGTATAGTATCTCTGTTTTGAGGTATTTGAAGTTTTTTAAAACCTTTTAGTGGCTAGAAATACAGTTTTGTAGCAACCTTTTTCTGAGAGAACACACAACTGTTCTGAATTTCTTTGGCTTTAGACTTGGTCTAATCATTCACTGAAGCAATATTATTGTAAAAGTTCCAGCACAGTTTCTAAGAAAGAGACTATACTGTGCAGTTAATTCTTCTTGCTGAACAAAGGCTTGTTGTCTGATTTTTTACTTCAAATTATTCATAATCATATCACCCACAAATCCTCACACTATCCAGTGATCACGCAATCATGCACAATAAATCAAAGTTCTTAAAAGGTAAAACAAAATCCTACCTTTATGTAGCCCCAAGAAACTGAGAGTAAATAGTTTGCCTCAGGCATTTTTGGTTTTTTTTTATACTACCAATCTAAGCTATCAGTTCTTTGCTATCTGACACTGCAAAAGACTTCCAAGAATAAAGATTCCGTCTTTCCTAATTCTTTTTGCTGGTCTTCAGGTTCTCAGCAACTGTGTGCTCAGGAGACACACTGAAATGAAATCCAACCGCGTGGTCTTCCGATTGTATAAATGCCATTTGTGAAACTCCAAGCATTCAGAGGCAACATTGAAGACACATATTGTACGAGCTGAAGAAATTTCTAAAGAGCTAGGGATATGCATATTTCCTGAACACCAGGATTTAATGAATAATGTATGTCAAGATGCTCAGCTGCTCAAAGACTTGCTCTATCAACAGCTACCAAATAAGGACCTGAAGAGGAAGCCACAGACAGTGGCAGCGATCCCTCCCATAGAGCCATACTAGCAGCCAATAGTGTGTCACCCTAAAAGATATAAATCCACAGGGCTGGTGTCATGATGTACGCTAATTTCCCATTGGCTGATTCTGGGGACTCTCCTGGGCATGGGATTTTTTTTTTTTTTTCTTCCTTTTTTTTTTCCTTTTCCTAACAGCAAATGCCCTTTACTAATGGCATCCCTGCCTGCAGCATTCACATGCCATTCAAAAATAATTGGGCTAAGGTCTCGTTACTTCAGCAGCATTACCAGCTTTCAATGGATGCACCATCCAAGCAGTCAAAATTGGTATTGTGTATATATCTGTCTGGATTGCCTAGTGGGTTTAATTTTTCATATGGAAGAAAAGTATATTTTGAGGTGTTCTAAATGGGAAAGAAACCCAACACAAATAGATCTATCTCATTTCTTGAGTAGTTTATGATGTATTTTAACAATTAAAATTTTTAGACTTTTATGCCATCTACATTAAAAACTATTGGGCCAGGCTGCTACTTTCTAATCCTTTTTCACTTAAAGAGATGAAAGCAGTTACTATTAAGCTAAAGCAAGTCACGTGTCTTACAACTCCCAGTAAATGTTAAGCTTCCATGGAGATGTAAGAAGTGAGATAATAAGAGTCCTCAAATTCTCACTGTATTTATTCAACTTTTGCTCTTTCTGCCTCAGCAGATTATTATAATCAATTACAGCTATACATCATTGAAAAAAAGAAGGGATTAATTGAAAGTGGAGTGTGTCAGTGAGCTGACTCAAGCATTAAATAAAAGATCCCACCATCTGCCACTCAGAGACCAAAACTTGAAAGGAGGAATACATTATGCCCACGGCAGGGGGGTTGGAACTAGATGATCTTTAAAGTCCCTTCCAACCCAAGCCATTCTATGGTTCTCTGATTATCTTGCTCCACTCTGTGCAAGGCACATGCACTACTGCAGCAAATTTCTAAGTCTTTGTTGCGCCGAAAGAAAGGGAGAGTGACAATGGGCAAATGCCTAAGTGACAATTCAGCAAATGCTGAACGAGGTGCAGCATTCAGCCTAATCCCACACTGCTGATTCACTGGAAGATGCTGATTGAGAATGGTCATAAGAGAGGTTTTGGCTGAAGAAGTCAGCAACACTAAGTGCTTAAAAAAGAATTGAGCCTGTAAAAATCAATAGGGCAAAATATGATATCAACAAATCTCTTCCTTACAGGAGAGAAATCTAGAGCAATGTGACAACTGGGTGCAATCAACAGGATCATCAGTACTTAAAGTATTTTCATGTGGAAGGCATACTGTTTACCTTAAAATAGATAATGTAAAACATTTCTGACACATTTTAATATTCAGTAATACTTGGTCTGGATCTATGAAGCTAGATGTATATAAAACAATTAAGTTTTGAAAACAGACCTGGGATTACTAGACACTCAGCAAGACATTCAAGAAGTCAAAATGTACTGGCAGAAAATATTTCTCCTGATTCTTCCAGCTCAGCTTCATAATGCTGAACATAAAGCTTCTCTACATCTGTGTTTCACTGTCTTCCTATCATCCACAAGAGAGCACTGCTGCCACCTACCCAGTATCAACACAGAGCTGGAAATATGATGCCTTTCTTCTGGAGACAATTTCAAGCATGATTTAGAAAATGGTAAAATAACTTTTGGCTACTTTGGGAATGAAGCATGTGGGTATGAAATTTTGGTTGCAATAGGCTGTATGAGAAGACATGAGAAAGTCAGGTTTTAAATATTTTTTTCTTACTTTGCTACTAAATGCTGTTTCCTCATTAAATAATAACAGCTCTTTCCAAAGAACTGTTCCCAAAAGAACTTGATTCAGATATGGAATATTTTAAATGGCTGGTATGTAAACTACACCAGCTGTTTAGCATGTATTAAAAAATAATCATTTTTTTATTTTCTTCCCCACTAATGTATCAGATAAAGATACATCCATAAGAATTACTGGGTTACAGTTTTTTTGAAGAATGGTAATTTTGATATAAAATTAGCTAGGCTAGAATTAGCTTGGTCATTTTGATATAAAAACAGGAAAAAAACATTTCCCTCCAACCTAAATATACGTTACATCAATTCACTCTAGCTGCACATTAACTATACTTGTAATAGGAAATTACACCTGATACACACTGCTTATTACTGACTTTTATTATTTTTTCAAGACTCATAGTCTCAACTTCATAAAATTAATGATTACTGTAATAGAATTTAATTGTATGACTTCACTGATTTAGAAAGCATGCTCCCTGACTTTGGCTACATGTAGTATGATCTTAGATGTGGATAGTCAGGAAATTCACACCAGCTCTGATTTACAGGAATGGTTTTGGCTGATTTTCCTCCTGAATTCCCAGGTTGCAATCATTGAATAACTAGCTTTAGAGGAGATTATAGTGGATAGGTGAGTGCATTGCAAATAGCTGCCACTAACTAAATACCTAGAGGAATTCAAGATACGAAAACCAAAATTTAGAGATTCTTATTTTTTATACAAATATATCCATGAAGATAAAACATGGGGGAAGAAGGACATAATGACTTTTTTTACAAAGATTCCCATCAATCAAAGTATACAGAAATGGGAAAGGTGTAATTTGAAATTATAGTAAGTGAGTAATAAAATAATTCAGGAAAAGAAAAAAGTTTTTTAATGAGCACTGTTATGTGCTTTGAAAGAATCAAGACAATGACCTTGAAAGACATAAAGATGATGAAGTCCCTTAATACCCTTAGCAAATGTTAGCTATTATTTAATCAATGATTCTGGACAACTTTCTCCAAAGAAGTAATAAAAAGAGGTGGCAGAGATCCCAGAGCAGCAATGTTCAGTTTTAGCACACTTTCAAAGAATTTTAAAATGTTCATTTGTGCTAATTAAAATTTGCAAGCCGGATGGATGGATACATTCAGGCCACTTCATGAAACCCCAGTCCTGGGTATAATGACAGAAAAGCTGATATACACATAGTCCATGCTTTTGCTCAATACAGAGACATAAGAGTGTAATTAATGCCAGTCAGTATCATTTATGTATTTAAATATGTAATATTCTTCTACTGTCATAGAACATTTGATTTATTACTATAAAATATTCTGCAACACCACTCCCAATGTTGAGAGAAGGCACACTGAGTGTGCTAAGAATCTGATTATAGACTCAGTCCTAATGGTCATAAACAGGCTGTCCTCATCTAACCGGGACTGTTTTAAGTAAGGTTTTGCAAGACTTGAAACTGTTTCATGGTACTGAATTTCTTTGTTGGTGATCTGAAATTAAGTCACTACCATGAAATTTCCAGTGTGAAAATTTCTTGAGGACAGAAACAACTGGGGGGAGGAGTGGTTCATGGGATAAACTTTGAGGATGTGAAAGTCACCACCAGCAGCCTCACTTGTTTAGAATGTTGACATCATTCATGCAAACTCCAGTTCAGGGAATTTAACTGCAAGGACACCAGCAATGAGGAACACAGTTCATGACTAGGTAAACCACACTGAAGAAAGCAGGAACCCTGCTTTTACTGCATGTAAAGTCATAACAGGGCATTTCATAGTGATACTGTCACCCCCAAAAATCTGCGTCTTCTGGGACTCTATATAAAAAGAGAGGCTCTAAGCCTCTTACTCTGGGCAACACAGGTGTACAGTGCACACAGCTTTAGTTTATCTTTTTCTAATTGCTATTATGTACATTGTGGAGGAAAAAAACTTGCAAATATTGTTGATGTGACAGAGAAAATCTTCTGTAATAAAAGAAAAACCTCAGTCTATTTAACCTGCAAGCCCACAGCTACTCTGGAGAATCATGACAATAAGAAAATGCAGCACACCAGAACTGATTCTCTAGCACCAAGGAAGCAACAAGAAGCAATGGAAGGTAGCTGAAACTGCTTCAAACCAACTGGGCTGAAACCAACACACACTACAAGATGACATAGGGAAGGTCAGTGTATCCTGGGTGCAGCAGGAAGAACACTGCCAGCAGATCAGAGCAGGTGATCCTGCCCCTCTACTCAGCCCCTCACCTGGAGTGCTGTGCCCTGTTCTGGGCTCTTCAGTACAAGAGAGACATGGACTCCTGGAACAAGTCCAGAAGAGGGAAGCAAAGATGACCTGGGGACTGGAGCATCTCTTTTACAAGAAGCTGGGCATGTTCAGCTTCAAGAAGAAAAGACTGACAGGGGACCTAATCAATGTATACAACATCTGAAGAGATTATGTTAAAAGGATGGACCAGGCTTTTCTCAGTGGTGTCAAGCAATAGGACAAGAGACAATGGGCAGAAACTGATGCACAGAAAGTATCCCCTGAACATGAGGAAGAACCTTACTATTGTGGGTGACTGTGCACTGGAAAAGATTGCCAGAGAGGCTGTGTAGTCTCCCTCACTGGCCATATTCAAACACCATCTGGACTCAATCCCATGCAATGTGCTCCAGAATGGTCCTGCTTGAGCAAGAAGGTGCGACCACATGACCCACTGGGGTCACTACCAACCTTATTCTCTGATTCTGTGATTCAGTTGCAGTACTTTTATGAATTGTCACATGGGAGACTTACCACCTTAGTCTTTTCTACTACAGATAAGTGATGGGTAATACAAAAACGTACTTAGCTTTGAGGGAAGAACAGTGCTCTCAAATGCAACCTCTTGGATTGACTGTGAAGTTCCACTAAGAACATTTTGAGAGATGTCTGAGCATCAATTCTGAATACAAGTGTGCTGGATGTAGTGCATATTGTCTAGTAAGCAGCAAAAAGTAAAGCAAAGAAGTAGACATCTAAGCATATCACCAGTTTTAGTTTCCAAGGTTGTATGCATTACAAACAAGAACAGATAGCCTGAACAAATCTCATAAGCCAAATGAAGAGTCTTTGAAAACATGAAAGAACAGGCCCATGGCAGGTGGTTAGAACTAGATAATCTTTAAGGTCCCTTCCTACCAAACATTTCTATGTTTCTATGATTTTTAGACTGACCTTCACACATCAGAGAACAGCAATAATCACCCATGTCAAATCCAACTCCTACTTGTCACAAATGCAGCACTGTTCTCACAGCATTAACCAACTCTGTCTGTGAATTATGCTGATATGTACACCACCAGAATGCTTTCCCACAAAATGAAGAGTCTACTCAGTGCTGGAAGACCACAGCAGAAAAGAATGGTCATTTCATCCAGCAAGCAAGAGGATGTGGATGGACTAAGCCAAAACCCAGAGCCAGACTAGAGGAAGCAGCAGGACAGTCAGAGACAAGAAAACTATGCTGAATCAACCAGCCTCACCAAAATTCTCTGGGTCCCACATTAGAATCCTGGCTTGGAGAGAAAACGTATGATTTAAGTAAAAAGTCCCAAACAAACAATTAGTAATTTTATAAATTTCTGAAGTTGTTTCAACTGCAGTAACCAGCTGTGACACACTAAGTGAGCTGCAGGGACAGAGACAAAGCTGCGTATCATGCTGATATCAAAAAGAGATGAATTTCACTGGGGGCTGAGAGCTGATGGAGCTGTTCCATAAGTGTTCCATAAGTGGAACACATCTCCAGTTCTTTTGAAGGAAGTTTTAAGTGTGCTAACTGTAGCATGACTATACTGCTTTAAAAAGGTTTTCTTGGAAGTCTTCTGCCTGTCTGAATTACATTTGTTAAAAATTATGGAATAGCCTACGAAGTATCATTTTTCAGATCTTTTTATTTGGAATAAATAATTCTTTTGCATAAAATAAGAGAATTTTATGTTGCTCAACAAACTGAGATGACGATGTTCCTCTGAACTACTTTAGGGAAAACATGTAGTAAAACGCAGGAGCTAAGGTGTTTAATAAAGAGTAAGGCTCCCTTGTTATTTTAAATTAAAAAAAAAAAAGAAAAGGAAAAAAAAGATCAATATGATCTGATAAAATATGTAATTCAGTGTTTGTATTTACTGCCCTCTAGTGACAATAAAAGCATTAGCTATGAATATGTAGGAACATTAAGCTTTTTTCAAATCATAAATGTCACAATGTGGTTCACTAATTTTCAACCATACCAGAGCAGGGTCTTTTCAGGTATTCTCTACAGCCGCAGCATTTTCAATAGACACTCATGAGCAATTGCACAGGCAACAGAAACTACACCCTATTTTAACTCTTACTTTGAGGACCACTGTCAGTCCTTTAAGACACAATATATACTAATCATTCTCTTGAAAGTTTTCCACATAATGAGGGAGTACATATGTATGCAAAAGTCTCTAAAAAACACCCCACAGTAAATGGAGTTTAATTTCAAAAAATATTAATCTTTTTACAATATTCTGATATGCATTTATTTTCCCCTGAATATTTCCTGTCAAAACTACGTAAATTAGAAAGAAGCTACTGTTAAAAGTCAATTTAGATCCAAGAAAAGTCAACCTGGGTGTGACAACAGCTGCAGTTACGACAGCAGATTTGAGGAGACAGAAAGCAGTAACAAATAGTTCAGGTGGTTATTGCTCTGACAGAATATTGGCAACTGACAGATCAATGATCCTAAAAATGCAGAATTGTATGAAAACCTTATTTCTATTTTTATATACAGATGCACAGCACAAGTAAATAAGCACCCCATAAGTATTTACCATAGCATACCAATGGAAGAAGTTTATACCCACATTACACATTTTTGCAGGTAGCTGTATCTAGGAAACGTTCGAAGAGGTAATACTTAATTAATACTGAATTAAGAGGTGATACTTAATTCAGAGAGCTGCAATGGCACACTTATCCTGAGACTGATACAGCTATACCAGTACAAACTAAGTTTTACAAGGTTTCCTGTTTCATACAGAAAGCTGGTCTGCTACATAAGAACAAACCTCAGTTTTTTACAGGTATTGCTGGATTAATTTTACTTCTCCTGTAACACGGCATTCTTATTTTAATGATGTGTTCCTAATGCAGACCTCGCCAAAGTCAAGCTTTAACAGTTCATCAGAAATACTGCTGAATGGTTGTAATTTCATGCTAAAAGAAACGAGTTTTTCATCCATCTTTGTACAGCTGTGAAAAAAAAAAGAATCCACAGACAAAACCAGAGATTTATGGAAAATGAAGTGATTACTAACCCTGCAACAAGCTCAACACAGCTCTGATAAACATGCCTTAGCAAATGCCCATAAATCACACACTGTAGATGCCAACACTTTGAAAGCAAACTGCAAGTTGTTTCATGCAATTTTGTTGGTTCACACTCCAGCTCTTATTAAACCATGGCTGTTGTATTTCTTATTAAGGTGCATGTGATAGCATCATTGTTCTTTCAAGGAAGGTTTTTCACTAGCTAATACTC
This sequence comes from Leptocoma aspasia, assembly GCA_013399835.1. Lineage (NCBI taxonomy): Eukaryota > Metazoa > Chordata > Aves > Passeriformes > Nectariniidae > Leptocoma > Leptocoma aspasia. Next base: position 429,360 of record VXAX01004371.1, read on the forward strand.
ATTTCAATGCGTCCTTCATACCTTTCATTTGATTATTTATTTAGATACTAGAAATATGCTCTACTATAGAGATTCACAAAATAATGAACACCTATTCATCTGGAATTAGAGAAACAACTAGTCTCATCCATTACACCCTTGTCTCATGCATATAGGGAAACAAAACAAAATTTCATGCTTGTTTTTCTGTGTAAGTGAGCATTTCAACTGAATGCCTCTAGGTCAAATTAAGCAAACAATCACAAAACCCAAGTGGTTCCCAGTCCCACATTCAGGTGTACTGTGAAGTTGGGTTTATGGGTCAACGTGAGGGAGATGGAGACATGATAACACAACCAGGCTAAAGGCGGCTCTGTAGTTTCCTGAATAGCATACTTATTACCTCTGTGATTTAAATCCCTCTTACAAGAAGTCTCAGTTTTTCATGAGGCAGCATGTGGTGTACCCATGTTTCCTTACTCCTTGCCTATAGATACCAGTGACTTGCCTCTCATCCTACACACAGAAACAGAGTGCCTTTAGGGTCTCTGCCTCCTCACGCGGTGGTGACGGCGCACGCTGGGTCCTGCTGCATTCCGATCATGCGGACCGGCCTGGTGCTCAGTTCATCAGCCATGGATGACTTCACACACAGCCAGGGCTCAGCAGGTTTAGGCCAGCCCACGCTGGAGGATGTCAGCCAAGTGCTGATAAGAGCAAGCAACGCACTCACGCCTGACGGTGAACACTCCTTCACTGTCCCAAGTCACCATGTCCCCTTTTGAGGTTCTTCCACGAACGCAGACCTGCATCACTCTATCCCAAGAGCGTTTTGCTCCTTCCTACTCCCCAGCGTAGGTTGTTGTGAGACAGAGGTATTAACCCAGAACCATTCTTGTGCTACAAGGCTCAAACCTTGCCAGCTCAGAGTCCTCAGGCTACAAGCAGAAGCCCTTCCAAATACAGCCATTTTTGCACCAGGTTTTAGCTAAGACAGCTACAACTCACACAACCTCTACATCTGTTAGTCTCCAACACAGTCATCACAACGGTAGAAATTTTGTAGGAGTCTCTCACCTGCATGAATTGCTCTTCTTTTTGTGAAACTAATCTAACACCAAAGCAAGAATCATGGCTATCTCATGTGTCACACGTACATTTGAGTATAAACTTTCACATTTCTCATTAACATGGTAGAAATGGATTTTAGGTGAGAGGCACCTGTTTAGTCATTCTCCAGGGGTCTTTTTTCAATATTTTTATATTATTCACAACTGACTGTTGACATATAGAAAACACTTTTATGCTGATTTTTCTACAAGAATTAGTGTTGCTCCTGAGAAACCTTGGTTTGACAATAAATCCATATTTACAAGTAAACAGTTTGATAGTTAAATCAATATTTTCTTTTAAAATACTCCAATGTGGCTTGTACTTAGCAGTTTCCACTGTGTATTGTAACACCATACATTAATCCCCTTTTGCAAACACTGCTTTTATGCATGGTTTATAATCAGTTAATATTTTGTACTTGACAATCATTAAAAGTACATTCATAACAAATTAATTAATATACTTTAGCTTTGATAATTTAGTTCACTTATGAACTTACATAGCACAGAAAAGCCTTAAAGAAAATTTCATTTAAAATTAAAAACCTCTGTTTAATCAGTGATAACCCATAAAGATCACTTCTTTTCTGAACACTAAACTAATGAATCTGGCCATTCATACAAAATTTGAAGTGAAAAGTAGATTAAAAAACATGAAAGTAATGTTGCATACTGAAAACTGATTAGGCTCTACTAACTGAAATACAACATTACATTGAGGTATAATCTCTGATATATTGCAATATGGATACAAAATGCACATATATTATTCAAATAAAAGATTATCTGTTAGTATTTCACAAGAAACAATGCATTTTTCATATTTCAGTCGTCCTAAATATATACTCTTATGTCTCTACAAAAATCATCCCTAATTTGAAAAACATCTTAAAATCAAGCAAAACCAATAAGGGCTAAATAGGTATGGCATCATCATCTTTGGCTCACATGTTCATTTCTTAAAAAAAAAATCTGGAAAACTTTGTCTGCTTTTTTGCCCATTTACATACAGTATTTGGACCAGCTCAAAAAGCTCTGAGCAGCACATGAAACACCGGAAAGACCTCAGCAGATGCAGAAAGACATGAGCCTATCCACTTACATGGGCACATATGCAGAAGCCCACTTTTGCCCTGACAAGGATAGAAACATTAAAAATGCTCACATTCTGTCTATAAATATGTTTTCTCCAGTCTTCCAAAGAAGCTCCTGTGTAACAGCTGATTCTATCAGCTCTTTATCAAAGTGACAACAATGACAAATAAAACCACCTTTGGGCTCCATTCCCAGCCTGATGAAATCAATTTAAAGACTCTCACTAGCTCCAGCTAGCTGAATTCACATAAAGTGTTCAAATGTCCCAGGAAACAGGAGTGATGCCCTGGTACATCAGTCCTGCCCACCCCTGTCCAATGCCATCTTTTGTTTCATCTCCAAACCAGAGAACAAACCTGAAAGGGTGTAATAAATGCAGTTCATATGTGCAGGACTGTGAAGTTAACCAAGAGTTTATGTCTCATCTAAGGCAAATTCCATTCAAAATGAGACGCAATATTTGATAACTTCAGTGAAAATTTAAGTTTCATACTCACTTTACAAGATTGATACACCTATATATTTTTAATTACTGCTTAATTTACTGCTATTTACTGCTATGCAAAAATCATAATCCTAGCTTTTAAAAACGTTTCTCATTTTTAGACTTTTTTCTCTGTGCATTAGGTGGTAAGAATTCCCATGTTACCCAGTCCAATGTAAGCACAACACATACTTTTCATGACTAAAATGAGGATTTGCCTTGGCTATTTTCCAGTGCACCACTATATTAGTCCCCTGTTATTAAAATATTAGAATAAGTTACTAATACCAGTTGAAGTCTCAGGTCTTGATTAAAAAATTTTCTGAGAGAAGAAGTACTATGAAGCAAACCAGAGCTATTTGTCCAAGTCTGAAAACAGACTTCTCAAAGACCTCTGGTAGTCAAGAAGTACAAGTCAAAATGGATCTTATTCTTTCCAGTGCTGCTACCTATGAGTCCATCAGCAACAATCAGCAGACACAGTACAGGTCAGTGTGATTCTCAACATTCAACAAAATTATGTGCAACACCAAAGGTGCAACATCACTGCTGGGCAGGATGTGAGGGTGAAAAGAGATGCTGGAGAACAGAAAAATTTGTATACAGTATGCTATTTCACAACAGCCAAGACACTGTAGAAGGTAACAAAGAAAGAAAACAAACAAACAAACCAAAAACCATAAAACTCTTCCCTGAAGAGTAATTAAGGGAAGTTTCATTCTTAGCCACACTATTGAAATGACAGGTTGTAATAACATTTAAAACTCAACATCTGTTCTCTCATTCTGCCTCTGATCAGTAAGGCAGCTTTAGTTTTCTACAACTGCGACATTTTTCAAGCTCTGATAACAATTTCAAGAACAAACCAAAACTGCCTACGTACATCAGCATGCTTTTATTTATACCACATCTATACAATCTAAAAGACACATGAGCACAGGAGTAGTATCTAGCTGAAAAGACAAAACACCACAACACAGTTATCAAACTCTTCTTCTTCCTGCAGATTTATTTTATCCCAACAGCACCGTTTTGTTTTGTACTATCATTCCTATAATCTATCTATCTTTCACAGGCCTGGTAAAAAAAGATCATATTACAGATGTATATTCCTGACCACAAAAGAATTGTTTTAGCTTCCAAAAGCCAAGATTTGGTTTTTGCACAAATTTTTAGAGCACTTTATCATCTTGTATTTAAAACTTAGCTGTTGCATTTTTAAAATAGATGTATGTACTGAAAGCTGTGCTAGAAATGCCAAGCTCTGACTATGTATCAAAAACGTCTTCATCCTGAAACCTCTTCAGCAACAACCAAAAAAGAGCTGCAGAAAATCCATCCCAGCTTTTACTGATGATAAGAAAGGAGAGGAAAAAAACCTACCAAATTTCAAAACGTAATCTTACCTGGGTCCAATATTCAGGCATGCAGAACTTTAGCCATGCATCAGAGTACATGAAAAACACAGTCATTTTACTGAGAAATCTGGGTGTTGGGCTTTAAAGTTTATGTAGCCAAACAGATATTCAGTGATTTGTCAAAAAAATTCATCACATCAACACTTCTAGGACTAAACGTGATTGTAAGTTTTCCAGCTAAAACTTCCATTTTAAGCAAAAAAAAATTAAAGGCATTCTTACAGATTTTATTTCATTTTTTGGTTTTTAAAGCTGTTTTCCTGCAAGCAGTATATAACAGAAAGACTCTGGCATGTACACACAGAACAGATTTGTAAAAGCATCAAGGATACTTTCTGGCTTCTTGCTGAGACACTATAGCCTACATTTACTACAAATTGACACCCTCATCTCTGCTTGTTACTTTGGCCACGGCTTAGGTCAGGCTTGCACATTTTTCCCCCGGACCTGTTTGTTTAGGACAGGCCCAGGTGCTTCCTATCAAGGTGCCTGGATCAGCAGGGCGAAAATTCACAGCAGCAGCAGCAGCAGCAGCAGGAGGCGACACCCTCTGCCGAGGAGATCAGCAAGCAGCAGAGGGCAGAAATGCAGAGGAATCCGAGCACTCTCCCTGCAACACCAAACACAAGGTCTGCTTCGACACACGTTACATCTCATGCAAAAAATGCATCCGGATTAGGCTGCAGAAGTACTTTTAAGCTCCAGTTCTGTGTGGCTGCAGAAGCTGAACAGGGGTGAGCTAAGGCTAAGAGGGGAAAACCCCAGATAACTATAGGTTTAGAAAGCAAAATAAACACTGCATTTTGCAAGGTCTCAAGTATCTGTCGATGCCCCTGGTTCTGAGATGCTGCTATTGAACCTCAAAGAAGTGAGCAGTTTAATTCAAATAACAAGAGCTCAGTAAAGAAACATCCTTACAAACATGCTCATCATTAACCTTCAAATGTAATTATTTTATAGCGTGTTTCATTCATTTCAGCTACCAAACTGAAAACATTGTTTAATGTGTAGTTGTGGAGGAGGTTCCTTTGTGCATGGGGAAAGCACAGCCAAAACCAAAGTGTTGGAGACTCTCATGCTACACAGGCATCATTTTTAACATATCAGGGTGACCCCACTGTACGGGAGGTAACAAAGTCACCAATGCCACTATTGTGGCCACAAAGCTTACCAACAATAGCCAAGAATCACACTACTGCTGACATACTCAACAACATCAACCACCTGTAAAGCCAGCAGTAGTACACCTGCATAATCATTAGCAGAAGCAAAGAGCAATTTTGTTTTTTAAATTATCAAATCTTTAAAAATACAAATTCAAATGTTCCTTGTATTTGTCATTACTTATCCCAATAAGGTTTGGCAAACACATCAACTACTCAAAACATTATTACGTGTGTAAAAATGTCTGTTTTCTAGTCTGTCTTGGCAATTTTTCATTAAAAGATACTTGAAGATGCTCAGGTCCACAGTGTCTATCCAGCAGCCTGCTTTTTATTGGTTTCTGTTCCAAAGACTCTTTTTTACTCTATTAGTGAAAGAGCACTATCCTGCTATTTCTTTTTTCTTACTCTAAGCTCTACCGTGCCTTCTACTCATTAGAGTTGCACTACTTTTTCCATGTCCCAAGAATGAAGTTTGTAGAAATACTGCTAAAGAGCATAAACTAAATGAAACCTAGTATGTTTATCCTTCCTTTGTTCTGATCAGCTCTGAAAACAATCAACTGTTTCCTTGTGTCAGCAAGTACACATTAATCACATCCTCACTTATTAAAAATTGCTCTTCCTTTCGATGCCTCTTTGAAGCACCAAAGGGGGGGCAATACATTATGAAAAGTTATTGTTTCTACATAAAATAATCCTTCCACTTATATTTTAGAATGTTTAATACAAACCACTACACTGGGAGAGAGTAGGAAAAGATATCTGACACCTTCATAACTAGTCCCTGCAACTGAAATAACTTTTTAAGAACCAACTGGTGCATGGATTCTGAATCTATTGATAGGTATCAGTATAGAACAAGAGAACTGTATTTTGTTATAAAATTCTACCTACCCAGTTTGGAGTCCTCTTCTTCAAATTTGATTTATAGTAACTAAAGCATCTTTATTTCTATTCATTTTACTCTTGGTCATCAGAAAAAGACATCTCTGTTATAACTGCTAATTCTGGATCACAAAAACCATGTTTGCAAAAATATTAGTATCTCAGCTGGCAATGTGAGGTTGTCTGTAACCCTAGGTTGAACTACTGCATTAAGGCAGTACAGTCACCCTTGAACACAAATCAGATAGCCTGGTTTAAATACATTAACACCTGCTTTTACAGGTCCTCTAAATCATGTAAACAAATTCAATTAAAAACCACACATCTTTACATGCATTTAAAAAATACTCCTGAACTTACATATCTGGGGAATATGACTGACGTAGTGGAATCATTAGGAGATTTAAGTTAACCATACATATTTCCTGTAAGGCTTGGCTGTTTATTCCAGAATAAAATTAACATTGACTTAATTTTGCATATACCAGCAGCCTTTCTTATTGCAATTCTGAGTGGAAGGTTTAGTTGATGGTATTGTCTTGCTGGATCTTACAAAAGTATTCAACCAGCTCATTTTCATCAGCTGGCCATATATTAGTGGACTACAAGTTAATAAAAGCAGCAAGTGTTTAAATTTTGTTTCTAGAGAATTTTGTAAACAGGCCCAACACATTAGCTTGATTCAGTGCTGCTCCACTGCTTCTGATTGGAGATGGTACTGCTGTCTGTGCAGCTCCTTTTCAACACCTCGAGCAGGCAAACAGAGAGAATAACAGGCAGAACTTGAACTTGCCCTAGCAGAGCAGTGTCTGCCTTGGCGGTAGACCCAGGAGCAGCAGCTCCCCATCGCAGCGCATCTTGCCCACCAGGCACATAACAGGGCAGTCACAGGGCAGGTTCACCTCTGACCTGCTCAGGGGTGAACAAGCTCAAGAGGCAGGTGCTGGCCACTGCCCTGCTCACATGGTTTCAAGGCAGGATGAGTAGCATCACTTTCCATCATGCCTTAGCTTGCCTAGATTCAGTTTTGCAGCTCACGTGGGGACTGGTCGTGAATTAGCTGGGATCAATTTCTACTGAGATAAGCTTTATTGAAAAAACCAAAAACAAACAAAGAAAAAAATCACAGACTGGGAAATACCCATCTACAATATTCTTAATCCTGTGGTGAGTCTCCTAAACATGCAAAGTTTCAGCAGATGATACCAAAACCCCTACTGATACAACTGAAACAAGAAAATGGTTTCTTAGTGCAATGTCTTTATGAGACAAAGTCTGAATGGACATTTCAGCAAATACCACGTTTGTTGCACCAAAACTTCATATAATAGTAGAAGCTGCTTCTTACTGGAAACACAAAATGGATTTTAAAAAAATAATGGCCACTGCTTTCCTAAATTCTTCCTATGTTACAGTCTAACCCTGACTAGAGCAGCACCCTACCAGGAATACAGCGACAGTATTCTTGGCTCTAAATACTGTCACAAGGAGCCACAAGTATTAGGATACTTCTAACACCTTATTACTAAGAAGGAAGTTATTAGATACTTATGCCCATGAAGAACCTTTCCAAGAAAGAGTTTTTGGAATTTTTTTTTTTGTTAAATGCCAAAAAAAGGCACAATGATGTCTGCATTTTAGCTAAATAATTCAACTCTTGGAAAAATTTCATAATTTTAAAATCTGTTATGATGGTGGTTGAAAATAATATAATTTTCCCACATTAAACCTTAGTTATTTACTCTGTAACATTTTGTCTGTATTTTTCTGTCCCATTATGCTAAAGGAAAGAATCCTTCATACTGCGGTATTTCCTGTAATTAAAGAGGCTACAAAAAAGGTCTTCTTGTATGTTGGCATGGACCACATGTTTATATTTATGGAAAAAATTATCAGGTTATTAGGGACTGGGAAGCTCTGCAATTTTAGAAGCAGCTAAAAAGCTGAAAACTGTTAAATAATAGCAACCCTCAGAGAGGCATAATGCCTCTTTTACACATCTCTTACATCCAGGACCTTTCAAAAAGTGGTGAACGAGAGATGCAAAAACCTATTTTTCCTCTAAAATTTAACATACAAACTGAATCTGTGAGATTAAGAGTTCCTATCTTGGTTTTGAGCCTTGAAATACCAGTGTTCTTTCTATCAACTGTTATGTCTATGAACTGTAGGCTCCTTTCCACCAGTGCAGAACTGGATAGCCTGCGCTGGATAATACTGTTGGAGAAGAGTCCCAAAAAATGTGGAAGAGGCTGACCCCACCACAGATTTAAGATGTCTTGAAATGACAACTGCCTGCTTGTCATGGCCCGAGGAGGCTGTGACTGCCATCATGTACCCACACAAGCAGTAAGGGCTGCTCACAGCTCAGTTGCCTTGAGCCTCACTCACCACATTTACTTCCCTATCCTAGCAGAAAAACTGTTTCATGATTTTTCTCATTTGGAAGCAGCAGGATTTGTACAGAAGAGATTCAGCCACAGCTGAAGTGGCACCACTACTCTATCCACTTGTTTCTGGGAAGACGGAGGTGTCCATAAATGACAAAGAGGGGCTGGCACAAACCATCTGCAGCAAAGCAAGTTTCACCCTTTATCTTGCTGCAGCACATCCTTGTACAGTACAGCAAGGAATGTGCTATCTCCTTTTATTTTTTTATATATACATATATGTACACCTCACTCATCATTGCAGTTACCCAGGGGCAAGCCTGCTGCTCTCCAGAAGCATGAGAAGTCATACATGAGAGTAAGTAAAGCTGTGTGCAGGGAACTGCACTCAAGTCCACAGGTCTTAAAATCCTTTCAGGCTGGCTTCAGTGAATGGAAAGCGAGCAGTTTTCCTAGAAAACTAGTCCTTCCTTACCTCCACAATATTCTTGCCCTTTTCTTTTGCTATAAAGTACAACAAAATTGGAGAAGCCACACAAGTGTGCATTAATTAAAACCGAGGCTTGCCAGTTAATCAGTATATCTTTACTTTGTCCCTGTACAAACTAAAATCTTTAATGAATAAAAATTTCCTGACGCTGCACTGAGCAAGCAGTTTCTTGCTAACAGCTGCCCCTTAATCACAATCTTTATCACAAGCAGCACTCTAAAGAGCTAACCAAATCCTCAGATTTTCTTAGAGAGATCTAAGAATTTAAGACCCAATTAAACTATCATGTCAGCCAGCCAAATGCAATGGCATCGCCAGACATTATATAAGAGGACCGTCACATAACAAATCCTCCTATATTTACTCATGAAAACAACAAATTTCTTTTCTACTGCTATGTTTCCAGCACCAATTCTTTATGTGCAGTAGCTAACCCAAGTGAATGACCGATGTTTAAATCTTCTTAAGTGGATATGACATATTATCTTGTCCCTCAACTGGAAACAGGTCAATTTAACCAGTGGCTGTGACAGAGGAGACAATTTTACTCTAGCTGAGCTTCCACATTTGGAAAAACCATTGCAAAAAAATGATGCTTTTACATACAAAAGGTAATTTCTGAAGACAAGCTACTTACTGTGCCACGAACCTGACCTCAAAGCTGGAAGCAAGAACACAAAAAAGACAATGGTAAAATCTAGCCGGTTAACAAAAGACAGTCATGTTGATTAGTTCTAGACACAGCCTACCTAGGACAATACTAAAGTACTGGCCACCACAGCACTTAAGCTTTTTCACAGAACAAGACAAAGATAAAACAGATGGATTGACTAAATCAGAAGTCAGTCTGTCATCAGCTCCATTTATTCTGGGCCTGGGTAAACTCGGAGAGCTACTGTCAGCCTGGGGTAACACAAAAATGCTTCTCCATTCAGCGGGGGCTTTTGTGTAAGAGCTGCAAGGGGCTCCAGCCCTGCTTTTTTCACCCCAGCAGGGTCACGCTGGAATGCTGGCAGCAGGGCTTTCCTGGGAAAACACAGTGAAGGTAACACAGCACCTCTGTTTGAAAAATTTTAGGGTCTACACATGGTCCATTATTTGACCTAAGTAATAAATTTAGCCTCACTCTTTCCCCAAATATTACGCTAGTCAGCCCCCCATTACCTGTGTGAGCTTTTTAGTGCTGAAAAGATGAAAGGAAAAATACTTTTTAGCAGCAAGAAAATGTGATTACAAACCAGCTCAAAGTAGCAGAGGAGGAAATGTAAAGAAAAAAAAAGTAACGGAACAAATTTCAAGTTGTCTTCAAGTATCATTTTGGTTTATCATAAATATTTACAGGTAAGTAATCTTTTTAAAATAAAGTATCATTACGATTATTGTTTGAATGTACATAGTGGGTGACAAGTACAGGACTATAAATATAAGCTCTGTGTTACATTAGGGTAGTGTAATTTTAGAGAGACATTTTAGACCTTTGGGCTTTAGCTGGTTCATAAAATTGATAATTTGGGTATTTTCAAATCACCAAAAAAAATCTCAAATTTCTTTTTAAAAGTAGCTAGCACTAGTAACTGCCTGTAAACAGACTTCTGCTCTAGTCTGTAAGCATTTGCACATACTGGTATACAAGCTGGACAATTATAAGAAAGTCTATATTTAAAATGTAGATTTGTATTAAATGAAATCAAATTTTTCTCAGTTCTGACACCTAAAAAAGATTCCTGGACAAGGGTATTCACTTGCACTTGTAGTGGGAAAGAAGTACCCTATGAATGACATCTTCTAAACTCTTGCTCTTTACCAGTTATTAGCAAATCCTGCAAAAAACATAATCTGCAGGAGAGCTAAAGCTGAAACAAAAACTACTCAGTTTCAAACTTTTCCCACGTCTAAGTTCAGATACTTAGACACATAGAGAACCAAACAAGAGATGCTTGCAAATTTGTGATTACAGAAGTGAAAATACACTTTTGCAAACAAGTTTCATTATACATACTCCTCCATGTTTGACTAATCTACAAATAATGCTATCTAACAGACAGCAGTTGCTACATCTTTATTACTGGAATTTTTTATTTGTGTATTGTCTATCACACAATAACTCTCAGATCCATAAACTAGGTAGTGGTAAACTGCATACTGGAAGAAGACAGTTCTTCTCCCAGAGAATTTAAAATCTACTAAATATTGCTTTAATCTTATTTAGCAGGAAAAAAAACCAGGATGCTACTCATTAAAAAAAGAAAATTATTAAAAAGAAAAAAAATTTAAAAATCATCACTCTGCAACTTGAAAATATTAAAATATCATTTGCTTGTATATATTCATCAAAGAGCAGCTGTATCTAAAGTCAGAAATCACAATCAACAAGCTAGCAGCCTCCTAAAACCCCATATTTTTCAGGAGATACTACTCACAATTCAGTTTAGCAAAAAAAGTGATATGGGTTGGGATCTGTGGAAACCTGAACAGTTAAATAATGACATCTAATTAAGCCTTGGGATCCTATCTCTAATGACCCAGATTTGTAAACTGTCTCCTAATTTTTTTTTTAATCTGTTCAAGAAAGCATTACTCAGAAAAACACAACAATACTACAGTCCACTGACATTAGGCAATATTAAGAGTACATGGTACAGAAAACCAGAAACAGTTCTCCAAAAATGAGAGACATTTTAGACCATTTTCTAAATTTAAGGTGCTTCTGATATGTTTGCTTTGGATCCTTTGAAAACTTTGAATGGTTTTAGAGGAGAACAAAGATGACAAACTCCCTGCACTTTTAAAAAGCTGTTTTCCTCTTGCTAGTACCCAATTTCAGAAGCTGGCAATGCAAGTAAACACCAAGTACTGTAAAATTCATAAAAACACAATGACAAGTGACAATACAACTACATACTATATCCTTTCAAAATCACATTGATTTACCAACTGTGGGTGCACCAGAGACCTAACCCCATCAGTTACTTCACATGTAATGGCTGCAGGCATTTGGAAATCTTTGTATCATGGGGATATCTGGGAAATGGGAAATCATCTGGATATTCCAGTCATACTGATGTAATGTAGGCAGCCAAGCATCACAGCAGGCTTCCTACACAACAGACCTACGGCCTGTTTTCCAAGATTTTGGGTCACACTTAGTCCCACAACGTACCGGGGCTCATCCAGAGGTTATGGATAGGACCCTGTCACTACCGCTTTAATCAATTTTAAGCAGGGACAAGAAGGATCTTCTTATGTATCTGCGTCATTCCACTTTCTGTCATCCAAAGCTGTGAGCTGGCACGTCATAGACTACTGCTAATTGAGCATGAGGGGCATCTAAACAAAATAAATATCCCTGGATTGGGATATGCTAATGCTAGTCCTACGCAAGCATTAGAACAGTAAAGGTTTCCAAACAGATGAAGCCAACAGTTCAGGCTGTCAGCACACTGCACAGAGGGGGACTGGAGATAAGACTCACCACCTGGATTACTCCAAGCATTCAGGACATGAAATACTGCTCCCACCCTGTTTGTTTTTTTTTTTTCTCTAATACAGCAGTCTTTCCACAATGGGAAAAAGTTCTTACCTAGTGCAGAGTTCAATTCTTATGCCACCACCCCTTATGTCTTGCATGTGTTCACATAAATAAAGAAAACTAATACTGATGAAAATGCATCAAAATAAATGGAGAGAAAAATGTAAGGGATGTAGCTGAAAGCCCAGGGGAAAAAAACCCCACACCAACAATCAGTCAGTCTTGTGGGTTGGTTCTTTGAGAAAGCCAGACAAAAGGAAAGAGAAACTATGTCCTTCTGTACCATCAACATTCCTTTTCCTGACTTTCTCATCTGATTTTACAGGACCTACTCTTCAGACAGAGAACAGAGTACTCTTGCATGTTCACTTCTGTACTGAAGTCTGTGTTCTCAGCCTTGAGCAAAGCTTTTCTACTTCAGTTTCTCAATAAGCTAAAATAGTATAATTTATCTATATGCCTCATGGAGACGTCAAAGTTTGCAGTTATATTACAACAGCAGGTATTGTATAAGTGCTGGGTATGTTTCCGTAATCAGAATTGAAATTATTCTTTAGAACAACCTGCTGTACCCCGAAATGAAAATCCTCCTGCACTAATTCTTCTCACGCTATTGCATGGGCTTGCTGGTTTATATTTAAGATTGTTCACATGCTAGTTAGTGGCACAGATTTACACTTTGTTGTTTTTTTGTTTGGAGGGTTTTTTTTTGGGGGGGGGGGATTTTCTTGGGGGGGATATTTTGGTTTAGGGTTTTTTGGAGGTTTGTTTTTTTTTTTGGTTTTTTGTAATATCTTACAAATCAAAACAAAAACCTCCCAAATGAACACTGAAAAATGACACAGATTTGTATACAAGGAGTTAGATTTCCAAAAAGAGCATGAAAATGCTTACTTATTCAAACAAATACAAACAAAACATAGTATCAAACTGAGTAGCACCTCTGAGTCTACTTATAGATGCAAATCAGTTGTCAAATTTTATTTTTAAAATGTCCTCTTTTTCTAAAAATCTGAACACACTTGGCAAAACCTAAAAAAAAATTTATTTGCAATTAATTTTACCTCATTCTAGAAACAGCTTACCCTCACTGTTCATTAAATACACTGCATATCTTATCTATTACAGGGAATTAAGAAATAATTACTTGAAGAAAATGCAGCATTTTGTGAAAGAATGGTTATACACACATCACAAGTCAGGAAATCAACAGGTGTTCAAACTTGTTAGCAAGAAAAGACCAGGTTGAATGCGTTCGTCTGATCTCACTCCCTTTGGAAACAAAGTCTCAGAAGCAGATAGTGCTGAAACAGCCTTGGAAACTCTCAACTTTCTAACTTACCGATGCATACACAATAGGTACCGAGTAACAAGATCTTTCAGCTGCAATAAAAACTGAAAACACAGTTCTGAGAATAACGTAATGCCAGGCAGGAAACTCTTAAAACAGAGATTGAATTGGTGCTAAGAGCCTCTAAAGCCCAGAAAAGCACAGGGCATATTACATTGTGGGATTAAACTGCACAAGTGTAATAGTACTTCATATCTGACATGCAGGCACACTTCAACAGGAACTTAAAAACAGTCAATAAAAAACAGCAGATACTTGGTAAGAGCAGTCAAAGCAAGACAGTAGAGTATTAAGTATCAGGCATAAGCTGAATCAAAACAACTCTTTTCCAACTTAAAATATTAATTACAACTGTAATTGTTAAAAGATGCTAAAATATCATCAGCTACTTTTGCAGACATGAGTACAAAAACTAGCCTGTTTAACTAAAGCTTTCTTCTCATTTCTAATAGTACATGTTGCTGTTCACGTACTCAGTTGATGAAAAATATAAAAATAAATTTTGAAGTAACACAGCACTTTTACTAATTCACCTTAAAAAGAAACTATCTCCAGAAATGTACCTGCATATTTCTTGCAAATCAAAATCAGGAAAGAAAGTTTACTTATGAATGAAGAATGTGGAAACTCAATCCCAAATTGCAAAACCAAAGCACATACAGACCATAGCAGATCCCGGCACAGAGTTCCCAGATAATGCAAATCCTCAGCTTCCAGGATGCGAAGGAAGTGCGCACTCTGTTGCAGAAGCACACCTCTGGATGTAGGTGTCTATTGTGATGGCACTTCAGTTGAGAGCATGTTCTTTCATAACAAATAGCGTTATGAGAGCTGTCATCATCATTGTTTACAAGTAGAATCCACCATACAGCTCCTCTGGGCTCAAGAACTATCTTTATCAACCTTCATGCTACTTTCTACACCGTTTCTAGGAAAGATCCCTAATTCTGTATGGGGTTCTGCGAAAAGAAGGAGCAACTGAAGAGATAATTGCCAATAGCCCTGAACAATCTCTTTTTGTTTTTAAACTGACATACACAAGAAAACAGCGTAGCTTTACAAGACCTGCATCACTTCCACAACTTGCACTGAAATTTAAAATAATTGGTGTATAAAACCACAACAGAAGCCGCTCCCGCTCCCAAACCTACGTTTGGACACTGCTTGCCCACGTCAAGTTTCTCCGCCCGGGGCCGCTCCAGCGCCCCGGCCCCTCCGGCCGCCCCTGACCCCGCACAGCCCCGGCTGCCGCGACCCCCGGCCCGCGCTCGGGGGGGGGCGGGGCGGCGGGGCCGAGCCCGCGGGCTCCTACCTTGTTCGAGGCCATTTCGCTGACGGAGTGCCTGGTCTGCAGGGTCTCCAGCTGGTCCAGGCACCAGTCCAGCTCCTCCATGGTCTCGCTAGCCAGTTTTTGGTAGGCCTCCTCTGCGAAAAGACAGGGAAAGGCACGCTCAGTTCGCAAGCGTTTCATACGGCTCACGGGGAGCGCCAGCGCGCCCAGCCTCCGCTGCCCGGTGCCCGGACACGGGCGCTGCTCCCTCATCCTGCCGCCGCGGGCAGCGGCTCTGCCCCTCCGCTGGGCCGCGCTCTGCGGACACCCCGGGGCGCCAAGGGCAAGTAACTTTGGTCCTGCGGGCTCGCCCCTTGCCTCGGCTCGCCGCCCGCCCGGGGCCGCTGCCGCCCGCAGCGCCGCCCCCTCGAGGGAGGCGTCCGGCTCCCCGCGGCACCGCGCGGGGCAAAGGCGGCACAGCGCGGGGACACGGCTGCTGCGGGCACCCACAGCCACCACACTCCGCCGGCAGGAGAGCTGTGCCGTTCTCCCCGTCCTTCTCTTACCTACCGACCGCGGCACCATCAGACATTAACCGGCCAACCTTTATAGGAGCGTGGGGGAAGGTGTAAGAGCACATGTGAGCGCTCCGAACAACGCCGGCCCGCTGAAGCGCCAGCTGTCAAAGGAGTGCTCAAATAACTGCAGTCGTATTTGTTCTAACCCAAAGCCTATATGTGTGTGTGTGTGTCTGTCTGTCTGTCTGTGCTAGAGCAGGCACAAAGTATTGCATGTTTGCTGTAAGCAAAGAAGAACCGGTGCAAAGGTTTTGGAACTGGACGTAGGAACACAATATGAGAAATTAACCCAAAAATGGTATGGAAAACCACGGTTTAACCAAAATTGCTAAATATTCAATTGGAACTAACTGTCTTGCAGAAGTTTCAGTTACAGACAGGAAGACATACCCTTCTTCAACAGCTCCCCAACAACAGGAAATCTATCAGTATGCAAATAATTTTAGAAAATAATCCTACATACAGAGTGCAAGGCTCACCTACCAAGCCTGGCTATTTTTCATTCTAATGTAGATCTGAAGGCAAGAATGCTTCTCCACACTGAACTCAGAGCTGATTAAGTTTTAGGTATCCTGTCTTGCAAGCTGTGTATCTGAAACATCAAGTTTTGTAACTGCTGGCATGGACACATCTAGATCAGCTACATGCAAACATTACTCCAAGGCAGAGAAATGTTTCTTTGGTGGGCTGGTTATGGACATCTACAACATCTCCCTTGACTTGTTTCACATCTATAACATCTCCCTTAACTTGTTTCACATCAAATTAACCTTATCTTCAAAATGTCAAACAAGCAACAAGTCAGGAAGAGAAATTAACTAAAACTCATTTGCTAATAAAACAGCCCAGCATGGACTACTGCCAAATAGCTCAGTGCATTACTGTACAACATCCTGGATACTAAACCTGTATCTTTTTATGTTTCTGAGCACATGCTCAGAAACTTCAAGTTCCTTCACAACTTTTAAACTTCACATACTTGTGGCTATTGCAAAAACACCCCACAATTTTGAATAAAGTTCCCTATCACCTGAAAAAAGTAACGCAAGAAGAAGTCTGAATTATCATTTAATGAAAATTTTGCAGTGCTTGCCACTTCAGTAAACACATTGACCAACACTCAACTAAAACCCTTCCCATTAAGCTGTAAACCCTGTTATTCAGATGCATACTTACTACAAATGCTGTCTCATCCAAAGGAATTCCCTGGCCAAAAAAGTCAGGATTTCCAGCCTGTTTATCTATTGAAAGAGAATCCATGATGGTCTATAATACATCACAAGTCACAGATCACTAGTTCTTGAACACAGTAAAACAAATTTGTATGATGTTATTTTCCTGCTAGCCTGAAGCCTGGCCAACAGCAATTCTTGAAAATCAGATACTAGGAATCATGTTTTTCTTAATAAGATCTTCTTTCTTAACATCCCTTCTAGTATTTAAGAGAATATGTAGATAAGGTTTTCTTTTCCAAGAGGTATGAACACAACAAAATCAACTCAAGGGATACAATATTCAGGTAAAACAGATAAAATGTTTAGTTTGCTATTTGTTTAGCAAAAAATATATACATTACCAATGGCACCTTACATTCAGGAATCTTTATCTACTATTCACCTTCCCAGTACACCTCAAAGCACATTAAAAAGCAGAATCCATCACTCACAAGTACCTCACCCTCAGGATGCTTCTCACAATCTCCCACTTCAGACTGCCACACTTCAAGAGTCTGACTGCCGTGGGGACTCGACTGACCACTCAGGCTAAGTAAAATTCTGATGGCCAATGCTAGGCTTAAGACTTGCTGGACTTGGCACCTCCTGACAATTCTTAGAACTCAGAGCTGTCAGACCAATCTTAAATGGAAATAAAAGGTTTTCTAAATGATGGCAAAGTACCCATCAAACAAGCACACCTGCAGTTCTGAAGGGCAGAACAACCGTAGGAAAGCTTTTTTCTGAACAGTACCAAAGCTCTAAATTTGGCCCACACTTTTGTTGTTATACAATGTGGTGGAAAATGTTGGGGTTAACAGCTTTTCAAGTATAACACTCCGGTGCCACTAAGCTAAGAATAAAAGAATAATTATCAGCTGTGCAGCTTTGAGAGCCTCACAACACTGTTTCTGACTTCTCTGTTACCTCTTAGATAGCACCCTGTAATTAGATCCAGGACTGATCTGCTATTTGTTTTGTTTTAGACACATGATCAAGCTTCCCCACCCAGATGATGAAGTCCTAAAACAGATTAACTTCTGTAAATGAGAGCCATCTTGAAATGTCAAAAGTTCTTTTTATGTCTCATTAGGCTCTAATATGAGGAAGAGAACATTTTAACACCAGCTGCTTTAAGAATTTGCATGTTATTTTGTATATGCTTTTAGAAAAAGGAAGTGACTGCAAGTGTTCTCTTTTCAGTTTACAGATTACAGGCAATTCCAATATATGTAGCTTTCAGTATGGTACATAGAAAAAAACCAAACCAACAAATGAAAGGCTAGCAGAAAGAAAAAGCTCTACCATAATGATTTGGCACTGCACAGCTATTTTTTTAAAGAGTGTTCTACTGTCTGTGTTTATAAAAGACTTGATTCTTAGCACAGTGCCTAACACACCACCATAGATGGCTGCACTTTAACTCACATGGTTATTCTGGAACGATTTCTGTTCAAAAATTTTGAAGGGAAAAAATTACTATATGGCAATAGTTATGCAGTGTCCACTTAATGTAATGGTTTGTCATGATTTTCATATATGTTGTTCTGCTACTCCTGGAGAACAAAAAGCAATATTACACTTCTTCATTCAAGTAGAAAAGCACTCAAGTGTATTTGTACTAATCTTCGTGGTATTTTAATGAATTTCAAAACAGCAAGTTCAACAAATAAGTACAGATTCTTCATTATTGTCTGATCAGCTGAGATCATCTAAGTGATGCAAAGAGACTGGAAAAGAGTTGACTCAGCAAGCATACAGTGAAGGGCTTTGACCACTTGCCTTAAAATGGGAGTGTCTTGGAGGCAAGACAAGAACTCCACTGAGCAGTGATGTGATCCAGAGAGTCTTGGCAGGTGTACTGTCTTTTGGAGCTGCAGGCTGCTGGAAGAAGCTCTGAAAATCTCCAGGTTATTCTAAATGAACTGAAGATCTAACCAGAAAAGGAAAGTCAAAGAAGGTGTGCACCCCCTGATAAACAATGCTAAAAATAAAGTGGTAACAGCAGATGAAAAGAAAGCTGAGGTACTTAACAAATTTTTGATACAACTTCTCTCTTTGCACACCTCTTGGGAGGACAGATGGATGGGGACTGGGATAGCAAAGTCCATTGCAAGGGAAGATCAGGTTTGTTGACACACCTGAAGGATGGAATGCCATCCAGAGGGACCTGGACAAGCTGGGAACATGTGGCCCATGGGAGCTCCATGAGATTTAATAGACCAAGTGCTTGTGCTGCTTCTGGGTTGAGGTAATCCATGTTATCAGCTCAGGCTGGGGATGAATAGATCCAGAGCAGCACTGGGGAGAAGGACTTGGGGGTGCTGGTGGCTGAGAGGCTGGACATGACCCAGCCATGGGCACTCCCAGCCCAGAGAGCCACACGTGTCCTGGGCTGCATCCAGAGCAGTGTGGGCAGCAGGGCCAGGGAGGGGATTCTGCCCCTCTGCTCTGCTCTGGTGGGATCCCACCTGGAGCACTGCATCCAGCTCTGGGATCGCTAGCACAGGGAGGACATAGAACTACTGGAGCAAATTCAGAGGAGGCCACAAACATGATCCACAAGCATGATCAGAGGGATGGAGCACCTTTCCTATGGGGAAAGCCTGCTTGGGATAATTGAGCCTGGAAAAGAGAAGGTGACCTAATTGTGGTTTTCCAGTACCTGAAGGGAGCCATCAAGGAAAATGAAGGGAGACTTTTTACAAGGAAATGAATGACAGGACAGGGGGGAATGGCTTCAAACTGAAAGAAGGTAGGTTTGGATTAGGTATTGGGTCTTTACTGCGAGGGTGGTGAGTCACTGGAACAGGTTGCCCAGAAAAGCTGTGGATGCCCCATCCCTGGAAGTGTTGAAGGCCAGGTTGGATGGAGCTCTGAGCAATCTGGTCTGGTAAAAAGTGGCCTTGCTCATGGCAGGGGGTTTAGAATTAGATGATCTTCCAACCCAAACCATTTTATGATTCTATGATCTACTATAAGATTCAGACCCTGGACGTCATCCTTGAATTTTCTGACCATTTTTTTGCTCTTCAGCCTACTGTAAGCTTGAAGTTTGGAGCAACAGAATTGCAGAAGCAAGATTTTCAGTTTCTCTTACAACTACCATTTCAATAAAATCCACAGAGGTTCAAATCAAGAATTTTTTTCTGTAAATGAGGATGTTCATACTTAGAGACTTGACTGATAACCTAAAATTTAAGTGACTGATATATTTAGTCAATATTGATAGTTTCTATTAATTATAGCTGTGTTAGCTCTTATTCAGCACAGAAATAGCATCCATTTTCTTACCATCTTTTTTTTTTATATCTTACTTAGAAAATTACACATATTGTGACTTAAAAGGATATCTTTGTGGAGTGTTCACATGTATTACTGTTGATAAAATGTAATTATGAAAGACATTTTTGTTTGACATCTAGAAATTTGTGCACATCTTTCCACAATCACAGGTAAACCAAAATACTCTTGATCAGATTTTAGAATGAGCATCTGGGAAAACCACTCAGCTGCAGCAGGTTTCTCAACAAGTGTCCCACTCATAACACTCATTTTTTCCATGCTAGGAATCTCTCCAAGTTTCTTCTCCAAGTAAATAAAAATTCCTTGTACCTGTTAGTAGCCTTACACATACAGAGACTGTCCAAATGACAAGGACATACTGCTTTATACGAGTAGCACTAGCCTTAGGCTGTGAAAACAGCCTTATCTCCTTGAACAGAGAAGGTAGAAACTTTCAGGGTATAATAGGAGGAAAATGATAAATTTCATTTATGCTCAACTTGTCAAAATACTTGATTATAGTTACATAATAAAAAAGGAGTGCATAAAGAATTGTACAAACAAAACACACATTAAATGAGGATCTAGGAAAAAAGGTAATTTTTATTCCTGAAACAGATTTCATTTCTCTCATGGTCTTAGAACAAACCAAATATCTCATGTAACAATATCTCTGTGTACTAAGACTCTATGTCAAGGGCAAAATGATGAAAAGTATGTGTTTATATTGTTATGAAACCAGGTAACAGGAACACTGCAGATATTTAGGAAGAACTTATTGGGCTCTTGAAACAGCCTATAACAGTTAGTTTAGACTCAATAAACCACTTCTGATTCCTTTAAATAAAGAATGTACCATTAGGCTCTTACTATGTGGTTTGGTTTCTGTGTGGGACTGCTAACTTGTGCTGGCTTTTTTTTTTCCTGTAATCATTTTATGTATTTCTTGGGAAAAAGGTCTGGAACAAAGTTAGTCATAGTAATATAATATGCCCCAAAGTCTAGAAGAATTTCTGTATGAAGTATTTGCAAATTCATCTAAGCAAACAGTCTTGAGATGCCATAGTAAGGCAGAATATAAAAAAAAAGTGTTTTCAGTTGAAGCCAAGCAGGAAAATGTGCATTCAGTACAGACAGTATATTTAAATACTTTACTGCCTCAATGACAAAGCACACCAAATTTTGTAGTGTGAATGTTTAAATCCACTCTTTGCTATTATCAAATATCCAACAAGGCCAAATGAATGTTCTTTTGTTACCACTCATCCCTACCCAGTGCTTCTTTCCCCTCTGACCAATTTGGCAAAGTACTAACACATTCCTTACTACACTGCCTGTAAGAATTTGCCAGAAGGACCACTGTCCCTTACTCACTGGTGAAAAGAAGTAAGCCTTTTCATCAAGCAATCAGCCTTGCCCAAAATGAAGAAAAAGAAGGAAGCTCTTGATTTTCAAGTAGCTCTAGTAGCACCATGTCCTTTTAATGTATTTTTATTGCTTTTTTTTAAATGAAAAAACTTCATTTTGAGAAAAGGCCTGTTTCTTTTTTAAGTATCTTTTTCTCCCAACAGTTGTGAGAGAATTGTGCCAATTCTATTCTCTTGTGAATAAGGAGTTCAATAACGGATTCATTGCTCAAGTTGCTTTCTTGTCCTATTTTTTATATCATAGAAAAAACTATTTCTCCTAGTGGAGAGGATATATCCTCAAATCAGTTTCCCCTATAGCTGTAAGCCAGTTTCTTTCCAAGAAGGATACTGCTGTTGATTCAACATAATGAGAGAAGTGAAGGATTTTCAAAGTGGAACAAAATCAGAGGCAACAGGCACAAACTAAACAACAGGATGTTCCCTCTGAACATTGCAAAACTTTTACTGCGAGGGTGACTGAACACTGGCACAGGTTGTTCTGTGGTTGTAAATCTTCTCTATGCTTGTAAGTCTTCAAAAGCCATTAGGACATAATCTAGGCAACCTGCTATAGCTGGCACTGCCTGAGCAGGGGGATTGGACAATGTGGCCTGCAGAAGTCCCTTCCAGCTTCCACCATTCTGTGATTAAATTAGCCATTTAAAAAGTAAAAGCCATTTTTGTAAAAATGTGGGTGGCTCAAATGGTGATGCTGTCATGTTTGCAATTTTGTAATAGTCTTTGTCCCTACTAGAAGGGATCAAAGTATATTACACTGTTCCCATCAGGATTTTGCTGAAGAGCTCATTTCATATATATTACTATGGACATTATGAAACCAAGAAATAAAATAGAAATAAAAGAAATAAAAATCACTAAATGTAAATGTGTAAAATTTCACTAATAAAAAGACCAAGCCAGTTTTGTTTTCTTGCTTTCTTAGGACATATAATCCGAACATGAAAGAACAGCTGAAGTTTTTGTCAAAAAGTGCCCATTAGAAATTACTATTGGTTTTAGCAGAGATGTCAATAGCTCCAAAACCTAGCAACTCTGTTCTGTAACAAATTTTTTATTATCAACTTGAACTTGCTTAGATCAAGCTAAAATGTGAAAATTAGGGGTTTCATCTGGGAAAGAATTTTATTATATTTGTTTGGGTTTGAATGTCCTTCAGAAACTTTACAAATACATATTCAGATATCACTGTGGAATAAAATAAAAATAAAGTTATCTGTAAGTACCAAAGCAGATAAAATCTATTTCCTTAAGCTTTTGTGTCTTTGTGTAGTTGACTTGACTGCTGAGCTCCCTGACACGCAATGGTGCAGACTGGGCTCACACTATATTAAAAAAATATAAATGCCAAAGTTTAAAAAAAGCTTAATCTGTCTTTGTCTTTGCCAAAAAACCTGAGCAGAATTCCTGGTGTCTGATAAAGTGGGAAAACTGGATGAAAGATTTTCAAGAGTTAAGGCATTCACTTTGGCTGTTCTTCATATAAATCCTTTGGCATCTAATAAAAATGTACTCAAACTGCATGTTGTGGGTGTTTGTTTGTTTGTTTAAAGACAGTGTTAATGGGTTCTTCTATAAATTCACCATTTTTGCATGGTTTATGTATTTTATATACATTTAATAAATCACTACTTCGCTATCAGATTTAGCTGGCAGTGGTCAGTGATTTCAAAAGTTAATAGGTTGCTGTTGGTAATACACACCTATTTCCTAATGGAAGCATTCTAAAATATCCGACTGTTTTTGGTGTTAATCCTAATTTGAAACAGAGACACATGATATTGCTAAGATAAACTAATGTAACTGATGGCAAGAGTGAGCAGACAAAGAGAGGCTTTATCTCAGAACCTCAGATATTGCAGGAGAGAGGAAAGTTCTCAGCCTTGCCCCAGCTGTTTAGCAGGAAGAATGCTTTTTTTCCTACAAAGCAAAAGGAGAAATAAAAGAACACACAACTTTGATCATCTTCATTCCTGAAAGCAGAAGAAAGGGCAGTAGCATGAATGAAGTTTCCGTCTTTCCTTTCATGAAACTGCTCTTCCCTCCACACACAATTAGCTGGGTTGTATTTACATAGCACAGAGAGGCTACACTTTTGCACTCTTCCCCAAAATAAGACCAGAGACAACTGGCAAACATCTCTTTTAGCTTCAATATTTATTTAGTTTTTAAAACTTTGTTCCCAGGTCAAGTGGTGTCTGAATCAGCCATTGGGTTAGCAGCACACTCCTTTTCACTGGACTCTCATGCCCTACTAATGACAATGGAAAAATATGAAATTCTTGTCTGAATGGATACTCTTGACAAATTATTCCCAGTGAATATGTGCTGAATCAGACCCTTACTCTACAAAAAGTATGTATCATGTCCTCTATCTCTTGTAAAATTCCATACTTCTCTGTGACAGTGCTGAAGAAGTGAATAATCCTTTTGCCTACAAGTTATAAGATTAAGATGGTGGGTAAACTCTGGTTTTAGTTAGGTAATTCTAACAAAAATTTTACTATTGTCATAAATATTTTTATAATCTCCTTGGTTTTAACGTAACCAAAATAAATAAATATATTCAAAATAAATAATAATAATAAAATAAATATATTCAAAATATTATTCTAGTAGTACTCAAGAGGCATATTCAGGATTAGATGGTACAAATTCATCAAAACTCTGGGAATTCTTCCCTAGTTTTTTTTCCTGGTAATGTTCTTCTAATGTGGATAAATAGGAAGCTTCTCAAATACAAGTCTTTCAACATTTTTCAGGGAAGCACAGGCATTTTAAATGTCATCAGTCATCAGTTAAAATGTGGGTATTGGAAAATAAGATACATATAATTTTTAAACTGTATTATGTGTCTTTTATGTTTTACAGGCTGCAGTTAATCTTTAAACTTGTGAAAAAATGCACTACTTCCAGTTGTTTTTTGAGGGAAGAGAGACTGAATAACATGAAAGAGGAAAGTGATAGTTTGAAATCAGGTATTGCATAAACTAGTAAATAATTTTAAACAGAGCTGATAAAGACAGTGAAAGAACAGATTAAGATGCACAATGGGATGGATGAGTGACATTCTTGCTGACAGAAGCAAATTTAAAATACTTCCAGTAAGGGAAACCCAAACTCACAGCATCCTTTTCATTGCAAAAGAAATTAATATTTAGTTTGTGAAGGTAAGATAGATCAGTAGTGTATGTCCAAAAGTAAGAGGAAGTGGAAGTTCCAGGGAAAACGTTGATCTCTTCATTTCAACCTGCTTAGTCTCTACTGGGGACCTGTGCAATAAAGACTTATGCTAAAGATCCTTAAAAGAATTATCTTTTAGGTTTGTATTCCAGGTTTTGGTAGCAGGGGGGCTACAGGGGTACGTTCTGTGAGAAGCTGCCAGAAGCTTCTTCCATGTCTGAAAGATCCAGTGCCAGGCAACTCCAGGATGGACCCACCAAAGGCCAAGGCTGAGTCTGTCAGTGACAGTGGCAATACCTCTGGGATAATGTATCTGAGAGGAGAAGAAGATATTGTGCAGAAGCAAATTGTGGCCAGAAAAGAGTGGGGTGAGGATGTGTGAGATGAACACAGCTCTGAAGACTCCAAGGTCAGTGCAGAAGGAAGGAGAAGAGGTGCTTGCTCCAGGTGCCAGAGCTGAGATTCCCCTGCAACCTGTGGTGCAGACCATGGTGAGGCAGTGATTGTGCCCTGCAGCCCACGGAGGAGACCCACACTGGAGCAGCTGGATGCCTGAGAGACAGCTATGACCCCATAGGAAGCCTGTGCTGGAGTAAGGTCCTGGCAGGGACCTGTGACTCTGTGGGGGACCCATGCTGGAGCAGGCTGCACCTGAAGGACTGCAACCCATGGAACTGACACATGCTGGAGCAGTTTGTGAAGAACTGCAGTCAGTGGGAAGGGCTCATGTTGGAGAGAACACAGAGACTTGTCTCCTGTGGAGACACCCCATGATGGAGCAGGTGAAGGAATCCTGTCTTGAGGAAGAAGCAGTGACAGAAGCAATGTGTGATGGACTAACCATAACCTCCATTACCCCACCCCCTGTAACACTGGAGGGGAGGAGGTAGAGGAAACTGGAAAAAAAAAGTTAAGCACAGGAAGTAGGGGACAAGGTGGAAGAGTGATTTTAAGACTTTGAAATTTTAAGATTTGGGTTTTAATTCTCATTACCCTACTTTGATCTGATTGTTAATAAACTAAACTAATTTTCCCAAGTTGAGTCTGTTTTGCCTGTGATGGTAGCCAGTGAGTAATCTCTTTCTGCCTGTTTCTCAACCTGTGACTGTTTTGTTATTCTTTCTCTCCCTGTCCAGTTTAGGGGAGGAGTGATAGAGCAGGTTTGGTGGTTACTGGTGTCCAGCAGCATGCATATCAGGTTTATTGTACCTGCTAGAGGGAAGTCCCCTATATGAAGAGTTAAAAAATACCAAATATAGTTATGATGAACATTTTCTTTGATTGTTTTGGAAGTCATTGTGGTAGATTATGAAATTCAATTAAGAATATAGAAGCTGATTGAAAAAGAATAAGATTAGCTATAAAACAAGAAGAGATGCTCAATGGTCAGATTGCTTTGGTCAGACTCCAGAATGAGACAATGAATTTTCCAAAAGGAAAAATGTTATAAACTGGAGAATAGTCATTAGACTATAAAACTTTTCAACAGGAAAAGAACAGCAGCAAAAACCCCAGCTCCAACAAATTCTTGTGCATAACTCCCACTGACTGCAACAAACCAGAATTTCACTGAAGAGTCACTCCAGAGTTGTCAGGAGTGATAGAAGGAGTGATGAATAGAGCTTGTAAAATGATGGTGGTGGTTGTGTTTTCTTTTTTGATCTCTTAAGATGTGGCCTCAGCAGTGCCCAGTACAGGGGGACAATCCCTGCCCTGGCCCTGCTGGCCACACTATTGCTGATCCAGGCCAGGATGCCATTGGCCTTCTTGGCTACCTGGGCACAGCCTGGCTCATGTTCATCTGCTGTCACCAGCACCCCCAGGTCCTTTCCAGCCACTCTGTCCCAGCCTGTGGCACTGCCTGGGGTTGTTGTGACCCAAGGGCAGGATCCAGCACTTGACCTTGTAGAACCTCATATTGTCAGTTTTTGCTCATCTATCTCACCTCTCCAAACCCCTCTGTAAAGCCCTCCAATACTCCTACCCAACCTGATGTGGTCCCCAAACTTACTGAGGGTACACTCTAATCCCCTAATTCAGATAATCAATAAAGATACTGAACAAGACTGGGCCCAATTCTGAGTCCTGAGAAACACCACTAGTGACCAGAATCTATTAAAAATGGATTATTTTAAAATAAATGTGTATTCATTAGAAACAAACACATAGCATGCTAGAACAAGTAGCTGAACGTTCTGCCGTAAGAAAAATTACATCAGACTTTGATTATCAGGTAAATTCTCTTAACCTTTGTGACACAACTACTGTAGGACTCTAGATTGCTTCTTAATGGGTTTCACAACCTGTTTTAACCTTAAATATGGAAGAGTGTTCTGATTTAAATTCCATTTAGACTAGTGTAAAGGTCACTCTTTTTTTTAAGGCAAGGAGAGTGTTTTGTACTCAGAGGTACAGTTTTAACACCTTATCCTCTAAAATACAGTGCATCTCTGCAAAGGAAATCATAGAAAAATAAATGGCTACATCTTAGCCAATAGGTAGACATCAGATTTTAATAGTGGCACACTGATTTAATGTAGGTCCTCACCTACAGTAAATGGATGTGTATAAACAAGCTACAAGATGTGGCCCGTAGCTTGTTTATACAAAGGAATTCAAACTCAGGAGTAAGAAGATAAATCTGTAAAGTTAGTCCAGGAAACAGAACAAGCCATGTGTTCCAGTGAGTTTGGTCAAGTGGTCAAGGTAATGAAAGGTGAAAGGCAAAAATTAGTGTTTTACATCATCTACAAAGTTACCTCATATTAGCACAAACCTTAAAACAGTTCATTGTCAACACAGCATTTGTTTCTCAAAGAGAAATAACAGTCCCTGAGTTTGGTTGAGTGCTGATGGTCCTGCTTGCCAGGCACAGGAAGCTGGTGAGCTGCAGCTTGGGCCACCCTGGTGTATCTAACGTGAATAGTCACAGGATGAGGCCGTGATGGACTGTGTGCTGCAGAGCTCATGGCAGGAAGGGATGTGCTGTGTACAAAATCAGAATATCTGATTTTCTCCTCTGGGATGGTTCAGGGACGTGAACCACATGCACCTTACAGTCATCAAAGTTGTGTATTTTTTACCTCCTACCAAAGATACTTCATAGATTCATAAAATCATGGAGCAGTTCAAGTTGGAAAGGACCTTTTAGAGGTTGTCTAGTCCAAATCTCTTGCAATGAAGAAAGATGTCTTCAACTGGATCAGTTTGTTTAGAGCCCTATCGACCTGAATTATTCCTACAGATATTCTATCCTGTAAAATTCTGAGGACAATTCTTAACTTCTTCTGGAATTCAGATGATTTTTGCTTTGACTGTTGATGGGTAAAGGCCTAAGTAGTTTAAAGTCTTTGGGCTTTTTCTTGAGGATGGGGAGAAATGCACCTTCAATCTCTCCCATCCCTTCAAGCTGAAGGAGAAAAATATCAGAGCACAGTCTAAAGGAATAAGTATAGATAAAGAGTAGGAGAAGCACATAAAAAGTGTTTGGAGACAAGAAAACAAGACAGATTCAATGTACCAAAGAACTCTAATGTCTATACATGTTACAGATGACAAATCTGAACTGTCAGAAGCCTGCTTTTGAGAACACTGCTAAAGTTTAATAAATAGCATGTGCATAAGGATATAACAATCCTTTTACCAATCCACAGAAAGCACCACAACTATGCCATCTAGTTCCGTGTGCCAGCAAAGAGGTTTTTAGATTTAACAGAAAGCCACAAGAATGATTGGCAGAACATGACAGCCATTAGAAAAAAATTGAAAGAAAAATACTAGGATTGATTTTTTATATTCCACAGAGAACCCTGTCCATATCTGGAAATGACAATCTTTTCTCAGGGGCTGCATGTAGCTTGCTCTGTACATATGTAAGGAGACAGCCCAAAGGAAGCTCAGCTTGCTGCTGCAGATTAATGAAATGCTTTGAACTACAGGCAATATGCACAGCCAAATTACATATTGTAATATAATATTTGAGCTGCTCTACACAGTAGAAGCCAATTATTCTTGGCAAGCATCCTCATCATGCCTTCTAACTCCCCATCCTTAACATGTGGAGTATTGTCACATGAAAAGAAACCACCCAAATGATTCCTTACAGATGAAGATCAAGTGGAAGAAATACTCAATGTTTTAGAGTAAGGTTTCACGTAAGAGTAGCATTCATCTACTCACAGGTGTTATCAGTATAGCTTTTTGCAAGCAAGAATAACAGCTGAAAATTTAGTTTATCTAAATTTATTTTGCCTTTCAGTCGAAGGACTTTTTGTTTTACTACAGAGAAATAAAATGAGGCAATGGGAAATATTAATTACATTATATGAAAAAATCAAATAAATATAATTCTTTTTATTGAATTGTACATTTCTACAGAAGTTTGGTCCCTAGTTGGCTTAAGATTAATTAATTATGCATACTGTAGTAATGCTAAAGAAGTTAAAAAACTGAACTTCAAGTCTCTGCTGATACTTACTGAAGAATATTGCATTAAGACAGTCCACAATCTAAAGTATCTGTATTCCAACAGAGAGGCACAGAGGGGGAAAATAAGTTATGAAATCTATACCATATACCTTGCTTATCCACAACTGTGACCAGAAGTCAGATCTCGGAAATTCATCTCCAGGATTCTCTGAAATTCATTCCTAAGATTCCACCTAGGAATCACTCTTATCTAGAATAATGTGATTAAAATGATTCTCAGGTACCCTGTGGCCTTTAAAATATTCTATTTTTTTCTTCATAAAACAAGAATAATTTTGGGGCACAATTTGACTTGCATCACCAGTTACACAAGAATAATTTTGGGGCAAAATATGACTTGCAGATGAAGTTAAAATAGTAGTGAGGGCAAGCTCTCAGAGAAAATAAAAGACGTATCTAACTCAAGCCTTCCATAACACTGCACCACCAAGGGCTGTGATACTTGAATGACAGTCCTCAGTGTACCCAAAAGAGCAATATGTTATGCTTGGGAAGGGAGCAAGTATTCCATTTATATCTGCTGCAATAAATAAAAATATAGGAAGTTTCCAGTTGAGTCTCCTAGGGAAGCAAATTAAAAATAAAAAAAAAGATCTGCTTGCTTATCATAACAAAAACTTTACTATTAGAAAAGCAGTTAGGTGGAAGAAGAAATTCATGATGGAAAAGAATGTGAGAAGAAATGCAATCTCCCTGGCATTTAGGTGGAATATGATATACTTGTGGGTGGCTGTGTGCTAACAAAGATCACAATTTGTTGGTACAAATACAATTAGTGGCTTACAATACAGTCATCAGCCATGAGTCCTGCATCAGGTCTGAAAAAAAAAGAGTAAAATTTGGTCAAAGCAAAAAAACCCCACATTGTCGCCACGTTGTTTAACATGATAAGGAGGGCTATGCAACTAACTCTGTCAGAAAATGAAACTTATTACTAGGAAGGAAAGGATATCAGATGATAATATTTTTAATCAACATCATCAGCACAACAGAAGTCCTGAGATGCTTGGGCTATGCAGCCAAAATGTGACAGAGGAGGAATATGCTGAAGGAAGTGTGCTCCTAAACGAATTTTGCTCTCTGGTGCTCCATGGAGAAATTTGGAGTGCAGGAAAACAGACAGTTCTGTCAGATTTCTTTTAAATTCTAAAATATCATTCCACCAGAAATAGATTAAACTTACTTCGGCAAAGTTCCTAATGTTTGTAACACTTTTTCTTATATTTAAATCTAAAATGATATTTTATAATATGTCAGTTAAGCACATATGAACTTTTGGATGGGGATAAGAGCACACTATTCAACAGTGAAGGATAATGCCAAAACGAAAGTGTTTCTTGGAACCAGGGATTGTATCCCATGTGAATCCGTCACAAATGAATCTCCTACCTACTGAAACTAGTCCTGAATTATGTAACTGGAAATAGAAACTTTTATTATCCTACAACAAATTCCTGAATTATTCAGTCCTAATACATAACTAAAGCACATTCCATGTGATTAACAGCTCATATTTGAAATTATTTTGGAAATTTCCAGACAACTGTTACCCAAAAGGAAAAGATTGTCATGGTGAGCTCAGTACAACTGTATCTGACATCATTATTCCCTCAGATGAGTGCAGCAATGGGGTATGTCCTCACACTTGGTGATGTCCTGAAAAAGACTAAGGTAAATTTTTCCTTGACTCATATTTTCTCTCCTACTTTAAGATAAAAGACAGCAGTTTTGGCTTATTCATGACTTAAAATAATTTGGAATACTTCTGTTTACTATTTTAGATGCAAGTAATTCAGCTAGTATCTTTAACAGCTCTAAGTTGCTCCCAAAATTCAGCACTGAGTTTATAATTTTCTTACGTTGTTTTCTTTCTGCTTTTTGCATAGGCATTGGTTTATACTCCCTACATATAAACTACAAAGGATTTCACTGCTCTAGTCTACTTGACAAATACCTATGGAGAAGCACTTCACAATCTGCCCAGATTAGCATTTTTAATCACTATAAATAGACTGGTGTAAGGACACTCTGTTAAAGTCTCTAATATGCATAAACATTCAGAACTACTCACCTAAATTCATGACATCCGTGGCAGCAAAGTGCATGAAGGTAGTCGGTGGTGAGATGTTAAGAAGAAAAAAGCCTGTGCTCCACACTATCATTTAAAGATTTGAGACCAGAAAGTTGTTTATCACTGTGCATCTGCACGCATAAATTCAGTCTGACATGTCTTTCTAAATCAGAATCATGGAAGCTCAGAATAAGCTGAGCTGGAAAGGACCCACAAGAATCACTGAGTCCCACTACTGGCCCTGCACAGCACCATCACGAAAAATCCCATCACATGCCCAAGAGCATTGTCTATATAAGACTTCTTTACTTAAACATTAATTACAAATCTCCATGAACATCTATGAATAGTGTGTAGCCAAGTTTAACATTAATTTCCCCTTTGCCTCAGTTATGAATATCCTTTAAAAAGGATTTTAACTTCCATTATTTAACCTTTTTTTTTTTTTGTTATGAAAGACTGAAATATAAATTCTCACCAAAGAAGTATAAACTATTCCACAAGTTCCTGCACTCCAGCCAGGTGATGCTCAAATAAAGGTTTTCACAGAAGCCTATTTTTTTGTCAGTCGGACTATAATTAAACAAAGATAAAATATACAACAAATGCACTTTTCTGATTCCATGTGGTACCTCCTTCATTGTGTGAAAGATTCCTAACAGAGCAGTGCATACTGCAATATAATTAAAATTTGGAATCCCACAACAACTATTACAACACTAATGAGATAAATAATAATGTTAGCCAACATCCTCTGGTAAGAAGATTGAAAGAGTAAGGGATAATAGATGCTAATGGACTTCAAAGAGAATGCCAAGATCAAATGTAAACAAATGTAAAGCACTAGTATTAAAATTTAAATTAGGGCTTTGTAGTAATGTCCTCTTGCAGTATGACGTCAGGCCTGAAGAAAACAAGGTACAGGCAGAAAAGTGAGGCATTTTTGTCCAAAGTCCACAAGAAAGGACTGTGTCTTTCCAATAAAACAAAATAAAATAAAATAAAATGCACTACCCAGGGCAGGATTATTATTATTTTAAGCTATTACTCTGTGTAATAGCTTAAATAGGCAGTGTATTCACTTCTTTCTTCCTCTTCTTTGTCTGTTGGAACACACTGACACAAAAGGGATATATTTGGTAAAGTTAATGTATCTCCATGCACATAATGTCAACGAAACAAAAGGATGTTATTGATTTTGTGGTTTCTTTCCAGCTGTGTTTCTGATGTTCAGATAAAGTACCTAGGAAAAGTAGTTTATTCTTTTATCACCAAGTTAAATGCAAGCATGACCTTTAAAAAACTCTCTATAAAAACCTTCATGGATGCCTAATGGTTTTTTATTGTTGAACATTTCCTGAGCAATTTCATTATTTCACTGCATATACTTACACAACCTGTATACTTTGCTTTTTTTTCATAATCCATTTAGCTATTATTTCTCTTATTGGAAATTATGAAAAACTCATAATGATTTACAAGGAATTCCTGTATTTAACTATTAGAAGTCACAAATTAACATTAAACATGCAGTTTTATTCTTAGAGTTTCCTTGAATTCAAAGTCAGAGCTATTTAATAACAGCACAGCCCTATCCATTATTATCTTCAAACAAAGTCACCAAGGAACTTTAAATTGTACACCTGGCTAACAATGAGGCATGGCCTTTCTAATTTTTCTCAAAATATTGCTGAAAAGACCCTAGATTTTATTGTTTATATCGATTAAGTGTAACTTACTTTATGCTTTAAAGCCTACTGCTTTTTCTTTTCATGTTGTTAGCATCGATTTGCAGAACCTAATAGTTCAGGGTTGTACAGGCAAATCTAGAAAATAAATAGCTCCTCTTATGAGCTATTACATGTGTTAACCTGATCAGTAGGAGACCTGTAAACATCAATGCAATTCCAGTAAAAGTAACAAAAGCATCATTAAGGTACAAAGAAACATGTTTATTAGGTACTTCTTAGAAACAATTTCAGGGCTTGAGTAAGAATATACCCAGCAGGTGCTTCATGGCAGCAGGATCTGGCAATCGGCATGACCTTGGTCATAACTTCCACCAAGAAAATAGATAACAAAATAGTTTTAAAACTTTATGAAAACATTAATATAGACCTCATCTCCCTAACTTGCTCTGTCTCTGTGTGTTCACATTATTCATAACATCCCTCTTATGGCTACTTATTTTCTAATGTGCCAAAAATTAGCCATTTGCATTTGGGTTTAAATACTTTACAAGGTGTCTTCCGACCTCATTCCTGACTCAGTCCTGGGACATCACTTACCTGGTCCCTTTTCCTTTAAACTGTGACATTTGCAGTTCTACTGCAGTTTCACACACACAGGGTCTTGTGTGTATGTTAGCAAAGCTGTGCCATTCTCATAGAAATTATGCCCCTGTGTTCCAATTGCTGTTATATATCCAAACCATTAAAATGAAGAGTGCTGCTGTTTTGCATCAGCTGCCTCTCATGCCAAATAATGCCATCAAAGTGGTTTTTCCCCTCATCATTCCTTTTTTCTGAATCTACCCATCTATAGCCTTCTTCCTTTACATTCTAATAATAATAAAAACCCTTTTGAGACACAGAGCAGCAGCTACAGCTTATCAATACAAGCCTTCATCTAGGCCTGGAGCTCCTACTGGTACAGTGGTACTGACAATGAAAAAGGAGACTTCTCTTCTTATTAAATCAGTGATGCCAACCACCAAGAACATCAGAGTGTGGACTCAAATCTTCAGAAATACTGAAAAATCCCATTTTAAAAAATTGATTACCTGCAAATAGTAAATTCTTCCAATACTAAAATATTTACTTTTTTTCAGACTTTAGCTGGAATGAGTTAGTCCTAACCCTGCAAATTATAATCAGGTGACAAAAATATGTCAGCTTAACATCCTTAGTATTTTGACTTTTTCACATAGAAGGTCCAGCTAACTTCACCACCTCTGTTACTGCCTTCCTACCTCTGATTGTGTAACAGAGACAACATCCAGACTTAAAACTAAATCTTCTAGAATGCTCATGTTAAGTGTTAACCCTGTTCTAGATCTAAAAATCTACATAGGACAGAACTGGTGGAGGGCAAAATGTACGGAAATTATATTGCTCATTATTTTCCAAAGTTGACCCTATCAACAATATTCTTTTACAGTATTTTCTTTTTCTTCAAAACAAGTTTTTCTATTAGTGTTAATCCTTTAAGAAAAACTGAGTTTCGCTAAGATTCTGATTCTGAAAGGTAGGAAAACACTGCTGTGCTGCTGTCTTTCAAAACACCATTGATACCTGAGGTGTTGCAGCATGAGAATATCCAGGATGCTTGCAAGGGGCACTAGTTGCAAGAAATCTCCCTCAGGAAGTTGCAAACTTCCCTGAAGGTGATTGTGCAGTGCCCTGAAGGCACTGTGCAGAATGGCAACCACTTCATCCAGCAGCTCAGGTTGGAGACAATGGACTGACAAAGACCACAAGAAAGAACTGATATTTTGTAATATACATCAGTGCTGGATGACTAGTCCTGGGCAACACAGTCAGACCTCTGCTTCTGTGACTTGTGTCTTTATTACAGTATGTATTTTCTAGTTAAATTGATAAGGCCTCACTATACATAGTACTTGCTAGTATTAATAATGCAAATTTTATTACGTGAAGTGATGCAAACACAATCACTTCAATTCTTTGTAGATCTTATACCTTTATGACATAAAGTCCTTCATTATCATATCTTAAGCAAATTTATCAGAAATGTGAAAGATAAAAACTAATAATGATTATTTATAATAATAACAACTACTAGACAGCTAATCTAACTAAGAACCACTATCTAATTCAATAATTCACATGGTAAATGTTACAACGCAAGCTAGAGTCACTCAACTTATTTCAAGGACAGCTCAATTTCTATAAAGCTACTGTAACAATTAATGTACATTGAAATTGTTCTGATACAGTCTACGGATTTTATATGGTAAATGAAATCAGGACAAGCACCAAGTAAAGGACTACAGGTAATACCACTTGCATTGTCCTTAGCCGAGTTATTTCATTGGAGCACAGTATCTAAATGCAGGAAATTTGTCACTAAAGGGATTTAGAAAATCCCTTTGGAGAAATACAGAAAGTATCACTGTAAACTCTCTCTCTCTCTCTCTTTCTCTTTTTAATGCATAACTCTCGTATTTCCAAGATATTTTATGGATTACCAAGCAAATAGGTGTGATATTAATACACAGTATCAGATATACGATGTATAGGCTTAGGCTGAAGAAAACTATAAAAGTAACTAGGAAAATTAAATAGGAGCTAAGCAAAGTGAGAGTGTTTTACAGTGGTTGATGTGTACTCAGCAAACAGGCGCATTCTCATTTCAGGGCAACCACTGCTCTCTGGGAAATTAGTTTAAAAGCGTTTCGTTTAAGTGAATTCAAGTCCACATCCATAAGGCTACAGAAAACTAGCCAATTTAAGCAGCATTCAGTTATAATCCAGTTATAGAGTGCCACAGTTAGGCACAAACTGTCTCTTTCAGCTACGTTTTCTAGACTATCTCATAAAGTATCTACTTTTAAATCTGAAAATGGGAACTGTTTCACATCGCTAGAAGGGGGATTTTCAGAGATCACAGTGACATGTCCAAAGTCAACAGAGGGAAAGGCACACAGAGTTAGAAGATCCTCTAAGCAGATTGCTGACTTCTAGATGTAGGAGGAAAGGAGTTTTTTTGATCATGTGTTAATGTTTTAGACAAGGGAAATTTGCCTCCTTCCTGACACTATTGCTGTAGTCTAGGGTGGACTTGAAGAACAGAATTCTCACTCATTGCACAGACTCCCAAGATCTTTAGAAATGTACGCCTATCCCCACATATGCCTTATGTGCAGTGTATAACTAAAACCTAAACCAGAAAAAGTGTCATCCTACTGGTGCTGTCTCATTTGAAACCATGATTTAACATACATGATTTTTAATCATGTGTTAAGGAGTAGGGACACTTGAAATATCAAACATCAAAAAAAGGAATAAAGCCATAAATAAGATTAAACAGAACAGTTACAGATTTGATGGGGTTGAATAAGACATGCTGAGATTTACTTGCAGGTTGAAAAGCACATCTGACATCTGATTTTGATTTGACAGTTCACAGAGAAATTGCTGGTGATTTTTATGACTTTATAGGGATATTGAGGAATTAGAGTAGTTATTTAGTTAATTCAGTAGTTGATATGCAAAGAAATACAAAATTATTTCTACATTGTATGAAAGTACATCAGTTACTACCACAGTGTATTTTTAAGGTGA
The DNA here is from genome assembly GCA_013399835.1 of Leptocoma aspasia. Classification (NCBI taxonomy): domain Eukaryota; kingdom Metazoa; phylum Chordata; class Aves; order Passeriformes; family Nectariniidae; genus Leptocoma; species Leptocoma aspasia. The sequence continues at coordinate 466,081 of VXAX01004371.1, forward strand.
TTCAAATTAAGGGACTTTGTTTTCTTCCCCAAGAGAAACACAAATTTACAGAAGCATCTAAATCCTTTCCCTCACAGATGCAACTAACTATGAAAGGCTAAGGAAATTGGGATTGTTCAGCCTAAAAGAGAAGGCTTCAGAGTGACCTTATTGTGGCTTTTGTTTACATAAAGGCAACTTACAAGAGAGCTGGAGAGGTGCATTTTATATGGGCAAGCATAGCTTTAAACAGAAAGGAGAGAGGTTTGCATCAGACGTTAGAAAGAAATTCTTTCCTGTGAGGATGGTGAAGCACTGGAACAGGTTGCCCAGAAAAGTGGATGCCCCGTTCCTGAAAGTGTTCAGGGCCAGGCTGGATAAGGCTGTCAGAAGCCTGGTCTAGTCGAGGTGTCCCTGCCCATGTCAGAGGGTTTGGAAGAAGATGAATTTTAAGGTGCCTTCCAGCCAAACCATTCCATGGTTCCACAGATGTGACCACGCAGATTGCAAATACGGAACAATTCGGCGGCAGCCGCGGGCCGTGTCGGTGACACAGCTCTGGCTACGTGTGCCCTATTGGGAATGTCAGCGGGCACAGCCCGCGTCAGGAGCGGCGGAGAAGCGGGATGGACGCTCCGAGCGCCCCTTCCCCGCTCCGCAGCCCCCGCTCCCGCTGGCGTCAGTGCCATCGCTTGTCGCGCCCCCGGGACGTGCCCTCCGGCCGGCCTCGCCCCGTCCAGCCCTGTCCCTGCCCCCGACAGCGCCGGACAAGCCGCGTTTCCCTTACACGGGTTACCCGGCCCGGAGCCGGCTCCCGTCCCCGCGATCGGCGGACAGTGTGCCGGGGGAGCGCGGGCTGAGCAGGAGGTGGGACCTCCGGGCAGCCGGCACCACGGGGAGCTCAGTCAAGAGACAAGGAAAAGTTGTTTTCCTAAAGGCACCGAAGGTTTGAACAATGCGGCTTCCAGCCGAAGCATTCACCCCGAGGGGCTGAGTCGTTCCCCTTCCATTGCAGTGTCCTGTCACACCTAGCATCTCTGTTTTCTATGGCAGAAACCACAGCAGCCGGAGGATGAGAAGCACCTGGCAACGTATGGTTATTTTCGCACTGTGGGTGATGGGGTTTGACAACTGACATTCCTTCGAGAGTATTTAAACTATGGGGATGCAATGCTTGAATGTTCAACGTGATGCTGAGAAAACCGTGTGGAAAGAACAGGCATCAGAAGTGTGTGTGGCTGCTGGGAGGTCAAGGCCACTGATATGGAGGCAGGATATTTCATCAAACTGCAGACACTGTGTTGTAGAAAACAAAAAGGAAAAAGAACTTCTGAGAATTTATGAGATAAAACACATCCCAGGCCTGAACTGGTGGGAAAACTGTGGGAGAGGAGGACAGTGATTAGTTTGTCAGACTGGCTCACAGGATTTACACTGAAATCTGCAGCATCCGTATAGTGTGTCAGTCTGGTGTCTCATAACATGTGACTCGGCTGATTCTCAGTTATCCTTATGAGCTATCACTATAAATGTCCCAAAATGTCTGTTTTCACATACTTTCCTCCCCTGTCCAAACCTTTACTATGTACCCATACCCTCATTTGTTGTCTATATCTCCCCAACATATTCTATACATACACGTATGTACAAAATCCAACAAACTCAATTTTATAAAATTATCCCAGTTTATGTCCTTGAATGTAAAGCAAAATTACTCTTTGAATGAAATATTTTAGCACCATTTAAGCCACAGGTTTTTTACATACTATTACAAATTCCTAGATTGTTTCTGATTTTACACTCAGATATATTTTAACAAGCAGTTTGCAACTGATGTACTGTGAACGTAATGAATCATTAGCACTCCCACCCACCCAAAAGTGAGAGCCAAATGTTCAATCCTAGCAAAACCACTTGAAACTCCATTACTTTTCAAAATAATTACAGCTGCTGGTCCTGTGTATACCTTCAGCCCACAAAGTGGGAAGTGGCACTTTGATGGACTTGCAGAGGCAAAGCATAACAGACTGGCAGAGCTGTGCACACACTTGCTGCTGCTGAGGTTCTTGCATTGTTTCATTGTAATATCTGCAATTCACAAATATTGTTGTTACTTCTGTTTTACAAAGCTTTTCTTCAAGTGGATGGTTATGCATGGATAATGAGATAGAAAAAGCATATAGAAATTATACACATCCCTTTTCTGCTAGTAAGCACATCACTCATACTTTTTTTTTTTCAATTACAGAAAGTGAGTAATTTCCACAGAAAGCAATAGGACTCAAAAAGGTTGAGTTAGGAGAGAAAGGAGTGGAAGTCTAGCAGTGTTTTTTTAATCTGATAGTCATATATTGATCATGGTAGCAGCTGTGTCTTACAAGAATGAAGACAATGTAAGGGAGGAAATAGAAAAACAGAGACTGTCCTATATCTATGTTCTTCAAAATAGTGATTCTTCTTCAGAAGGTAAGATGTGTTACAAAATTGTCCTGCTGCATCAACAGGATTAAGCTACAGTTGGCCTTTGCTTAAAAAAAGACTGAAAAAACTGTCAAAAATGGTTTGAGGCAACCAGGCTTAATCCGTTTACAGACAGCTCCCTAAAGCCATGACTAAATTCCTTAATTTTTAAAATTGGACTGTTGCTGTCGTCACTCTTCCAGACACAGCAATAAAGGTGCAAATACAGATCAGCCATCACCTTTTTCAATGAAAACAACTGTAATACTACCAAGTGACGAGTTGTGAGAGGACTGCTATCATTCATACCACCTTTGTAGCGAGGTGAAAATACAGAAAAAGAGAAACTGGAAAAATTAAGTCAAATCTCAGCCAGGCCTGAAAAAATGTAATCAAATTCTACTCACTGAGGTTGTTACTTCTATTCCAGACAGTCAAACCTAGAGCAGTAACTGAGAAATGAGTGAAATGAAACCTAGATTTCCACTCATTAAGCATACTATAAAAAATATTTAAGATTCATGTATAATGGTCAATGACAGAATCTTGGAAAACAATTTGCCTGAATTCTATTTATATTGAATACAATAGTTTTAAGACCCAGTAGAACTGTCAGCTCTGAATGTGGAGTTTTATGGCAGAAGTCCATTGATACTGCCTGTGCTGAACTCAAGAGTCTCTGTCTCTGGGAAAATAATGTATTTGTCTTTGTTTATGTATAGCTGTCAAAAGAAATTCAGAGGTTATTGAGAGGTTTCTGAGTCTAAGCTTACAAAAAAATTCTGATTGTGTAACTCTTTCGAATGAGATAAGACTTTTGTTTGTCTAGGATGTATAATCCATTTAAGATCAGCAATATAGCAGCAAAGACTACTGGAAAATGGTCCCTATATGGTGATATAAAGTCCTTTGTCTATGCACTTACAGGAGTAAATAAAATTTTTAAATTTACTCTTCTTATTAGTGTATTCTAAAAAATAAACTTGTAATGATTTTGAGTCCAATATGAAAGTAGTAGAACATTGAATTGGCAGGTAACAACCTACACAAAGTAAATATGTACAATGTTTCAGGATGGGATAAGAATATATTAAAATGAAAGTAAAAAAATCTAAAAATCAGAAGCCAGGTTATTTTTTTTTTTCCCCAGAATTAGTAGCCAGAGGATATTTATTCCCTCAAATGTAATTTTTAACTGGGTGTTTCTGATAAATCCACCTAACAGACTAATGCACAATGAAAACCCCTGATCCATGTTCTTTGCCTTAGGAGTAGCCTTGAAATTCCATTCCCATTTACAGCTGTGGTGGACTACAGTCTGTTGTGCTAACAATTACACTTCAGAGGAGAGCCTGACATTTATTCTCAACTACACATTGCCAACATGTTAGTAACACTGAAGCCATGTTGTCATATTACAGGAGTTTCTGTAATGGTGAGAAGCAAAAATTGAAGCCTTGAAATATGGCCAGATAGAAACAGTGGCCATGTGAGCATCATGGAGGGTTTCATGGAGAAACCCTTTACAGAACAATACAGTAAAGAGAACCCCTTCCTCCCTCCCCTGCCCCCTTAAAGGACAGTTTCTGTTTCCAGCCTCAGCTAACAGAACAGATTATATGAAGTGAACAAAGTCAAGAACACTATTTTCTGAGTCCTGTTCTTCTGCTAAACAAATTCACAATTAAACATTAGATGTGGGGAACAATCTTTTCTATGAAAAAGGTCATGCTTTAGTTTACTGTGCTGGCTGCATAGTCTAAAGCCTTTGTTAATGATCCTGACTGTCACCTGGTAACAGTCCATTCTCCAGCAACACAACCAGCAACACAACACAGAGACAAGTTTGAGAACTTCTAGAAGCAATCTTGTGGAAAGGAAAGTGGCTATTATGGGCCTTTTATATGTGATAATTTTTATTTAAAGCTATGGGTTGCTACTGATGCTAGGGATCTGATCATAGGTAAACCAGCTTAAATGTGCCAGCCATGTGTCTGTGAGACTGTGGGCTTTAGCCTGGGGATTTACTAACACTGAGCATTGATTCTGGTGAATGAAACTGTACTTCACACTGTACTTCTTAATTTCTGTTGGTGTCTACTCACTAAACAGAATGAGCTGTGATGTATTTATATGTCTTGTAGTCCTCCTCATTAGCAAGGCTACCTGAGAATGCACTAGGGAAGCTCTTTCCCTGCACTGAAATATTTAGACTAGCTTCCAAATAACCTTGTCTAAGCACTGCCAGATGAGGAGCTCATCAGCAACTCAGAGAGTAAAATGATAATCTGCCTTTTCCACCAACTTGCTGAACAAATGTAAAAAAATTACACTAATTACATTTTATTAGGAGAAAGATGCATTTTTATGGTGTATTTTTGACTGATGGAGTTGTTACTTTGCAATAACTATATCTGTTAAGAAAATTTTTATTAGATTTTGATTTTATTCTATGGAATTTTAGTCATTAGAATAGTTATGTAAACCTTTTTTATTTTGCAAAGGTAATGTGGCCATAGTAGATGTTTTATAATTCAACTCTGCAGCATTGAGCTGTGATTGGAAATAATGCTTGCAGAAGTGACCTCTCACAGAACCATCAACACATACAATTTTCAAAAATAAACGCATATGAGTAAATATATGTATACTATGAAGTAGAAATATCTATTTATTTTAACAAGCAATCTTCAAAGAAATTCTTGGAAAATAAGTGCAACTTTTATAGCCTTTCTTTTATAGAGAAGACCAATATCCTTTTTGGAGAAAAGAGTTTTCAAAGTACAACTGTCAAGTATTTCAGCACACCAGGTCTTTCCACAAACATATTATTTGTTGAAGCAACATTTATTCCTTTGAGCATCAACTGTCTTTCAGTGGGTATGTTTAGACAATAGTATTTGTGGAACAGAATTGTGCCCTTCTCTTTTGAAGTGTGTACTGAGGCTACAAGGAACCTTTTTCTTCCTAGTGTCTTCCCACACCGTGGCTTTTCACTGCATCATATCTTACAGCCACCCCTGCCTCCTAAGGAAGAAATAAACCAAACACAAAACAAAAGTCAAGGGAGTATAAATCTGCAAGGTGGGTGGAACTGCACTAGACCAAAGAAAAGTGTTGTGAAAGACTAATTGGTGCTGCAGTTTCAGATTTTACTCAGCAAAGCAAAAACTCACAGAGATTCACTGTGAGAATCAGCAGAAGCAAGGCAAACAGACTTTGGTTTCACCATATCATACAGTGAATATCTAAGGCTGATAGGTAACATGCTTACAAACACTTCCAAGCAGCATGATAATACATGGTTTAACCACTTGATTGTTCTTTTCCCACATGAAAGGCATATGCATACTAAGTCAGCTGCTTGCTCTTTGAAAAATACCACCTTGAACTGCAAAAACATATATTGCTGTAGGACCAATGCTTCTCTGCTCACCTCCTTTATGTGATAGGTTTTCAGAGTTGAAGATTGAATGAGGAATGATGAGATTCAAACAAACGGATAAGATTCATGAGATTAAATTTGATGATATTCAAATTATCTTATATGATATGCAAAAAATGTTTTGAGATTCACCCCCAAACCCACCAAAAAAAAACAAAAAGGAGGAAGCCACTAGAGAAGAAATATATTTCTGCAGCTGAAATGCTGAAATAGATCATACATACAGAACTCTTTCTATTTAGGAAACAGAAAGGGCAGAGAAAGGGCAGAATATAACACAGTTTGGGGGTCAGGTATCATTTGCCGTTGCTGGTATTAGCTGAAATCCAATTTAAAAGAATGAACCTACACAAAATTCTAACTTTTCTTTTCCCTTTGAAAAGCAAAGATCAAACCCAGTAATACTAATAGCAAAACCAACCACATCTACAATAATGATAACAACAATATTAAAGACTCTTCCCAAAACAAATACTGTTTTCTTTCCCATTAGTTGCCTACTGTCATCTGTTGCACCTTCCCAAATCCCACTGATAACACTTAGGTAGCTCAGCTTTCCAGGTTTTGAAACTCTTGTTTGATTTTCTCCTTCATTTCTATGGCACAGATTCCTTCCTAGACTTTTTATTCTAGTCATCTTTGTACTCCTTAAATTAAAGACTAATTAGTCAATAGTTCTTACAGTATATGCACTAAGTAAGTTATTAGCATATGACTTACTTGGTACAAGGGGAATTTGAAAATGCTTGCTAATCCAATAGTCACTTCTGTAATATGCTCCTGATTTAATTCACTTTTTTAATATAGTAGTAAGTTATAAAGTGGCAAAATTCACTCGCTTGGGTATAATCCTACCTTGCTTATTATAATTAAGAAAAGAAACCTTTTATTTTTATCATAATATCCTATGATTTTAGAGATAGATTCTAAATTTTTGTCTCTCATCTGTATTTTTTTATTTGGCTTAATATTTGTCCAAACTCATATCTAATTTAAATGTTCAAATATAAATATCATTGCAGAAATTAATTTAAAATACTGTGTGCAGAAGGAATAATTAATCAGATTGGCAGTTTTATGCTTGCATTTAAATGCAAATATTTGGGAATAATTTTTAATATTTCATAACAGCTAAAACTGTATGCATGTGACTACAGCTACTTCATTAACTCAGAACATCATCATAATGGGAATAAAATCAAGACTTTCCTAGTACAAAAAGGGTTTGCTTCTACTCAAATAGAAATGAATCTTCTTAGCAGTGAGCTGATTAAGGACTGTGACAAAAGAATGTCAATTTTACAATTCTATTAACAGAAAGCAAGAGTCATTGAGCTATGAAAACTTGGCTGAGTACTATGGTTTGGGTTCAATTAGGAAATTTTAAAGTCACACCTTGGCACATTTAACATTTCAAGTGAAAGCTCTCCAGTAAGAACTACTGGCTCTTTCAACACCTCCCATCATTTCCTCCAAAATACCAAAGTCAAATTTGGTAAAATTTTCACTGCAGCTTTTCCCTGACAAGTTTCTGGTAGAGAAATGTGTTAGGATATTTCGGTCTATGCTAGGCTGCCCACTGCTGGTGTCTCTCATGGATAGTGACACCAAAGTAATGTCCATTGGATAACTCAAGATTTTGTACAGGCAACGTAGGGGTTTAGGGCCTCTGCAGAGCATGTGGGTTCCCTGAGACCCCTGCTTGCCTCCCTGACTATAAAGCATGCATGTGGTTGTTCAGAGGGATTTGATACCAAGAGAGCCAGCTGGAAGCATGAAGCACAGAGGCATGTCTGAATACATGACTGTATGCCAATCAAGCTGACCAGTTCACACTACCAAGTATTTCTGAGTTGAATTACCTAACATTGGAAAAAGAGGTCTTTTTGCATGAATATGTTGTAAATTTTGGCCTGAGAGCAGAAGACTGAATTTTAGGTGTTGCTTATTCTTGCAATTTTAATCCTAGTTCCTGAGAAAGAGCCATAGGCACAAGTGGATGTTCCTACCACCGGACCTGGAATTACACCTTTCAGTTGAAGATGAGTAATTTTGCAGAATGTAAAGCAAAATACATGAGGCCAGAGAGAGAAAATACAGAAAAGGGAGGCTTTGTTGTAGCTTGTCTCCAGAGCTGTCTGACCATGGCTTCTGGCCACTCTGATTCACTGCTCTCTTCAGGCTCCTTACTCAGGACCCTGCATATAACAAAAGCAGAACTTATGCACCTTAATGGGTGACTTCAGTGTAGCCCTTAATTTTTAAATGGATGCTCAGGAAAGTGAATAGGCTTGAATAGGCCAGTTTCTCAGTAATCTATTAAAGGAAAAAAAAGATCTACTTTCAAATACATCTTTTAAACTGGACAGGTGATAATGTGTCCCTGATCAGAAATGTCAGAAACTGGATGAAGATGTGAAAAGAAGTTACACTCAGACTGCATCCAAGTCATACCAGAAACCACATCTGCTTCAGTTTTATTTTCTACATTCATCAGACAAAGGACAACATTTGTAATAGGAATGAGAAAAATGACACAGGCAAGAGTCCTATTTTTCTTTCTGATTCTTCTCAAATCTGTCCTAAAAACCAAATAATGTTTCACTCTTTTCAGTTGTGCTACTGTTGTTATGAATACAATAAATACAGCCTGGGGCCATGTACAGTTCTCTGCTGTGCTACACTTCCAGTGCCTGTAAGTGACACAGGCTGAAAGGAGAAGAAGCACATGAAGCTTGTCACCCTGTCTCTCTTTCCAGTGAAGTGGACAGTTTGGGTGAAATGGTGACATAAGGACTTTTATTGGTGCAGCAAAATATGAGACCAATTTGAAAGTAAGAAGCAAAGATTTATGTGGGGTTGTGTATCAGAATATTGATATAGAGATTGATAATGCCTCTCCTGTCTTCTTTTTAAATGGATCCCTAGTCTAACTCCAAAATGTGTGAGTCTGAAAGAAAATCAAGCCTCTACTACACTGCAGTCTTATGAAAAGTAACCTGAAGTGCTAGATGAAGACAAAAAGCAAAGGTCAGCCTTATGATGCGTTCTAGTCTCTATGCACTTTAATAACCACCACATATTTCTACTGAAACAGACTGTTGAAAAATTGAATTCATACACAAGGGCCAAGTGTTGTCATCTACACACTGCAAAACATCTACTTTTATTTTCTAATTTTTGTCTCAAGCGGTTAGTTTTAATTACATGGGCGTTCTTGCCAGGAATCTCATAAACTATGACTTGTATTTATTTGTTTAAGTTTCTATTTTATGAAAGCTTACATACTTGCCTATCAGGTATCAGTGTTGAAGAGCACTATTCAAATACAGAGAATATTCTATTTTGTACCCTGGTTTTGTTCCCTTCCTTGAATGTGAGCTGATACACGAACAGCTTTATCTGGTTCAAAACCATGTCAGTCCTCTTCCTGCTGTTCTCCTTAAGAAAGTTAATCACTGTTTTACAAACCCACTGACCCTAAAAAAGCCCTACATATAGATTTCATTTGCAGCCTGTGAGTTAGAAAACTTTTGCAACATTAATTAAAACTCTACAAATCAAGGTGAAGAAAGCATTCAGCAAGCCTTCACAGTTGTATCCTGTTAATAACAACCTCTTCTCTAAACTAATGGGGCTGAACTGGAGACAATACTTTTTGAAAAGGAAAACCAGTTTTGACTCCATCTAAGCAGTTGGTTTTTTTAATTGTAGCACATGAAAATGCTGCACCAGCTATGACACTAAGAAATTTTTTCAGATTGCAAGCAAATATGGCTTCCATGCTCACAAACTCTGCATGTGCAAAGGATAAAGCTGCTAATTCCGCCCCAAATATGAGGAAGTGACTGTGAAAATCTGGGTGGGGGGCTGACTCCAGGCTTTCTGATGCCTTACCTGTTAGCTGCATATCTTACTTCCTATGGGTCAGGGCATGTATGAATGAATTTCAGTCTGAATGTAATTTGTGCCCTGTATCTCACAAAGCAATATGATTTTATTTGTTGTGGCTAACAAGGCTATAAGTGAGATAACTCTCTGTTTGGTGATCATGACGTTGATAAGATCTTTTAATGATTAACTGAAAAGAGTACCTGATGTAAATATGGCAGTTTTCCAAATCTGTCCTATTTATGAAAAATATTCGTTAATATTTGTTAATGATTGTTTAAAAAAACAATATACAGGTCACTTTAAAGCGCTTTTCACAGTAATGGTGGGGAACTGGTTCAACTCCACTAGAATTGTTCAACTCCACTAAAGCTGATGATTATCAATCCTATATTCAAAACACTTGTTGAAAAAAGTGTGATCTTGTTTTGCAAAAATGAGATAGCTGAAACTAGCTAAAACAACCAGCATCAGCATTGCTACTTGGTTACTGAACTTCATGGATCAGATGGAAGGATTTCAATGGAAGCTAAATCTGAATGTGCTCTGGACTGCAGAATATAAATCTTGCTTTTTCAATTGCTTGGCTTTACCAGACTGCTTTTCATGTTTCCCTTGTTGGTAACCCCATATCTTCTGCAGTAGTTCCCTTCTGTGATTATCCCTTTCCTCAGAGAGAATCTTCCCAGAGACAAGTCTTTCAGGAAATTTAGCAACATAAAATCTCCATCTTAAGTGTCTGTTTTCTGGTTTATCACCAATATAGCTTAGTGACACTGTACCCTCCAGTCACCTAGATTGCTACCTTGCCAATAAGTTCCTGCTGAGATTGCAAGCTGAGCCATCTGGATGACGTGATGAGGCTTTACCCTGTCTGGATACTCCATGACACAGATTCTGAGAGCAGCAAAACCAGGAGGATTTCTCAGCAGGAAGGATCTCTACAAGGATCTCTATCCCTATACATTTTGAGTGTTCCCCACAAGAATTCAAAAAACTGAGTTCAGCATCTGAAAGGGTTTTCAATTATTCTGTGAAATGTAGCAGAAGTGTTTTTAATATATCTTCCTTCTTAACATATTGCTGTTAAGACATTTTACTAGGATTCTATATGCCAGAAACAAACCTATGCATATTTCTGCACCTATGCCATGAAATTTGTTGCCATGGAAATATCAAAACCAGCTTATAACTAAGAACAGGCAAATCCTTTCATGCAAAATAGTATCCAGCCTCAATTTCCATTCAATAGTCAAAATGAATTTTAGTGATTTTCATGCATTATAGTTGCTTAATATCTTTGTTATATCATTAAAGTCTTCCAACCACTTATATCCAGCGCACACAGGCTCCAGATCATCCAGTTCAATGCATAATTTGGGCGCAGAAATTCCAGCAGCATCTCTGAGAAATCAGACTAAACTAAATTAGATTAAATTATCCTTACTATTCTTTGCCTTTTCTTGCTGCCTTTGAATTTACTGGCAAAGAAGAATTTTCTAGATTAATTGGAGAGCTGAATGTAGTACCTTCTTTCTAAACTTTAAAATTTCAGATGATTTATGGCTGACATGTAGAGTACACTCTGAGGATTAACTGAATTGAAACCTTCAGATCAGGGAGAATTTAAAAAGAGCAACAGCATCTTCCAACAGAGAGTGTCTTGGGTCCTGCTGTCTGAACAGCTTCTCCTGCTGGAGAAAAGAATTTGACCTCAGGCAAATAGCTGTGGGATAGCATGTAAGGTAGTGTTCACAGGCATGCACACCTTTTCTTCTGGATATAATTTTCTTTTACTGTCATGAATTTCACTGTGTTATAGGTTTTCTAAAGTTAGTCCCTTGGAGTTAAAGAAAGAGCCCTGTTTTTGAGTATCTCTGTCTCCAGTTCACATACTTCTGGATTACTCTGCCATGAGACAAATCACAACATCAAAGTAGATATAATATCCATAACTGGAATGGTTTATAGAGAGCAATTTGAAACCAATGCCCAGAATTACCTCTTCAAGAAGTATATTAACAAAGGATCATTAATATAATTTGTCTACATATATATCTATATCTTCTTTCTATTATTTAATTAACATGATGCCTTTCTGTTTATAAAATAGATTTAAACACATAACCTTCTGTCCCCTGATGAGCCCTACACACAATCTTCATATTTTATGAGTTCCTAGGAGAATGAAACTATACAGAACTGCCAAGACTGGGTCCTTTTAAAGTAAGAGGTTAGTTGAAAAAACCCATTGATTTTAACACATTCCAGAGCCTAAAGGCAGAAAGCATTGAACATTGAAAAACCACACTGCCCCTCAAAATTGCTGAAGTACCTTTTTTTTTCTTAGAGATACAAATTTATAATTCAATTAAAGAAGATGAGGCATTTTGAAAATTATGGAAAATTGCATTTCTGATTGTGGTTTAGATGATAATTTGCCTGTTTAGTAAGTGTCTGTATACTTTCATCAAGAAGAAAAGCAAATCCTCTTTCACTCTGACAGAACATGCTAGAAAAAGTAACACATGGAAAATTACACAATGTAAATTGTGAGTTAACATGATGTAAAAAATATGGGGTCCAATGAAGTCTATTTCCATAAAGACATCCAAGACCAAGTTGTCATCAAAATAGCCAAAAGTAATGTGGGGTAAAATTTTCCAAAATATTAATGTAACTTACACTGCTAGTCTTGTTTTTAAGTTAATGTTTCCTTAGAAATAATACTATCCTTTAAAAGGAATTTTCTTTCTCATACAAATGTTATAAAAATAGGATTTACAATTCTAAATCAGGAAATTCAGTTTTGAAAATTTCTGCTCATAGCCTAAGCACTTTTAAAGTGAAGGCTTTGTGTCTGTATAGCTACAGAACTCTATGTCCCAAAAAGAAAGATGAATGGATTCCTCATATCAGTTTTTTCTACTAGATTTCCTTGCAAAAAGTTACTAATAAATGCATTCATGACATGGTCACACACTAGTATATGAGGAAAAAGGATTGGGAAAGAAGTTAAATTAAAACTGGAATAATAAAATAGAAATCAGAAGTTAACAGGATAGAACACTAAAAGTCACCAATTTGAGTCACTGTGATTCAAAGTCCAAACCCCTTTAATAAAACCCATATAAGGATATGAAGTGATGTAAGTATATGAAGCAATATATGTTTACTATTATAAAATGCATTTTTCAGTTAGATGCTTTTTATAAATAAATTATTCTTACCTGTTATAGTTGCTTTGTTAATAGATGGTTGGCTACACATTGGTGATCTTCTATTAAAAAGGAAATGAAAAAAGGTTTAAGCATGATAAATTCACTGATGACTTAATCCTTGAACAATACAACAGAAAATATATTACCTGGGAATTTATTTGGGAACTCCAGGAAAGGGATATTTTAGGAACTTACAGGTTTAATAAAAGCCTGCCTAATCACATCTAAAGGTTATACATAGTTTGTAATGTGACTTATAAACATATACAAAGACATACTTTTCTTTGGAATGCTAATTACTTCTAGGTCTCGAGATGCATGTTTTGGGAGAGGGAAATGACTTCACTTTTGCCAGTGTAACTAACATTAGTGTTAACTGTCACATGACTGGAGAGAGATCATATTTATAATGCCTAATTTATAGTTATGAGCTACTGTGGATAGGTAGGGTACCACTACCTTGGATGAGTGAAGTAGAGTTCTAGGTTCAGATCATGCACACAGATCTCTGTGACTGCAGCTGTCTACTCACCCTGTTTCATTTACAAGACTCAGACTGTGCCTGAATGATCATCTTTGAATGATCTTAGACATATGTGTACTGTATCTAAAATCATATTAGGTGAAAAAAACCTACTCCAAGGACAACAATTGCAAGATCAATTAGAAGGCAAGGGAGCTATTGTCTCAGCTACCAACTATAACATCTTTAGGGGATTCATAAACTTATTCCTCACCATAATTTCATGCAGGTTTGTTGGCACAGACTGAAATCTGCAACATCTATTTGTCTTCTTAGCTTACATTAAAAAAGTATCACTGCAAAAAGTTCAGTGGCCAACAAATGACACTCACTTGCTAGGTGCCCGGTCTTGTAAATTGGTTAATGCAGCAAAGTTATTCCGGACAGTACGCAGGCTGGCCAGAACCTGGAATGAAAAAAAGTGGTTTCAGTATCGACTTTTGCACAAGTGAGACTGATCTAGCTCTGCTCCACTGTGCTGAAAGAAAATGAAAAGCACGTTGCAAAACCACTGTAAAAGGTTTCCTGGGCAGGTTAGTCTGGACTCTTTGGCTATTATTTAACAATAATATGTCTGTAATACAAAGGTAGTAGTTTATTTCTATTTTTTTGTTCCTCTCATAAACAACTCATTATCTGTTTGAAGGCAGGCTGACTTGCAGGGGAGGAAAGGTTTTTACATAATTCTACTGCTTTCTTTAAAATAACAAGAAAAGCATTTGAGTTTGGAAGATAATAGACCATTCAACCCTAATACTTTGTGCATAAGAAATAATTACAAAACCTTAATTTGCAGTTCAGTCCTCATAAACTCCAAAGGACAAAGGGAATGAGATTGTCTAGACTGCCAGGAAAAGTAAAAAAAGTAAAAGTGTCTCCTGTAAGAGGCACAGTTGGTTTAGGGACCTAGTCCAGAAGGCCAGAGAAAGAGGAAATTATCCCCTGAGAATGCAGAAAAAGCCTGCAGGCTCTTACAAGCTTTACACATTGGGGAAGACAACACAGATGAACCACTTCCTTTCTGGACTTAATTTCATGCAAGATATCAGACAGTGAATGTAGTGAAGAGGAGTTTCTTCTTGTTATAAGTGGCATAGGCACTCTCTTTTGAAGGCATTGGGTAACACACAAAAGATTTTGTGCCATGTGAGGGTAAAAATATGAACTCCTCTGTCAGGGGGGAGGTTGTTCAGCTGATGTCAAAGAGGAACCACGAGTTGATTTGAGCTAGGCTGGAAATGGGAGAAAGCAGCAGCCCTAATCACTGGTATGTCTTTGCAGAAGTTGGCCATTTTTTTTTTTCTCAGCCCAGACTGGGCTGGGTTCCCGGTGAACCCATCTGAAGAACAACAAAAGCAGCAATGGGAAGCTGGGTTTCAGAGATCTGAGTTGAGGAGTGCACAACCCTCTTTTCATAGCACCTTAAATGTATACAGGAGGCAGGAAGGGAGTAGGACACTGAAGAAAAAAAAATAAATTAATGAAAGCTTGTAACAGGAAATATTTAAGAACTAGCAATGACTGACAGTGTTCAAGCTATTGGAGGTAATTTCCAGATGAGTTAATACAAAATACATTTGGCTAACTAAACAGTTTTAATTTTGTTATGCTTTTCTTTCCAAAAATCAGGAATCAAACTGACTTATTTTTAATTCAGCATGTATATAAAACAATTATATATGTAATCAAATTTGCATATTCAGGTACAGTGGAGATTTCAGAGTACTTTTGTAAAAGGCCCTTGCTTAATCTTTTCTCTGCTAGTAAAAGATGATGGTTTTATTCATATTAAGGAATTGATTGAGTCTTATAAACACTGCATCTGTTTGTGATATAATTAAATATATAATAAACTATTTAATTAATATTCTTTTAACATCTTATTATTCTACCAAAGCAACCTGCAGAGTGTGGCTGAAGCTGCCACATATTCTTATATGTGGCATAAATATTACATATATTATATATTGTATATTGTAGATTATATATTATATATATATTCTTATAATATTATTTGAGACTTCTGTGTGACTCAACCTTTATCTTTCCATTCACCTTCAATCACACATGACTTCATAATTACAGTGAATTGACTATAATTCCTATCTGTTTTGAAGTAAAACCCATCATCATGAGTTCAAGGAATAGCAATGTTAACTTTTCATACTTTATAAGGTACTCTATTTTGAAAAATTGCAGCATTTTTATCTGAATTATAAAGAAATTTTGAGCTGGTATTTTATAAACCAGAATCTGAATAGAAAAAACAAACCTGGTTTTGTAAAAGAAGATGAGTGTTCCGTGTAAAATTTATCTCATGTCTAAAAATCTCATTGTATTTAATGCATAAAAGATGTTCAAATGGAAAAATTGTAATTAGAAAAATAAGAGAATAACAGGAATCAGAGATTTGTCTTAGTCATGACTGCCTGCTACAGTATTTGGAAAGAGATCAAAGATGTCTATTATGCTGTTGCACTTCAACTTTTCAGATAATCAAAAGGAGTTAAGAAAAAGAGATATAGTTAACAGAGTGGGAGGGTTATGATTTCTGTAGAAACACTGTTCTTGTTTCAAGCAAACATGTAATATCAACAACAGAAAACAACTGGTTTAGCCATTTTGTCTTTAAATTACAAGGCCATGTGAGAAATATGACAAAGCTGTTCCTACCTGAGCAAATGGTGTCACAATTAAGTCATCTCCGTGTCTGAAAAAAAATAAGCAGAGTTGTGAGTTAGGTATCACCAAAAACTTGCTGCTTTAACAGAAAGAAAGCCAGGTTTTACAATGCAGTATAGGTAACTCCAGTTTTATCTTCTGCAGTTACACTTTATTATTGCTCCACACACTCTTTGAAAAGCAAGTATCAACTTAGTTATTGCCCAGCTGCCTGGCAAGTCTATGGGAACGTTGACAGACCAGCCACTTTCTGTGCTGTGGGTAGGACAGGTGACTGACCATCCGGGATTAACCTACAGACATGTCATCCCAAAGGATGCAGGTGAACGTTCCAAAAGTGACTCCATTGAGGGTTGTCACCAGGCTTGTGAGGATGGAACAGGTGGATGGCTGGGAAGCACATCACAGATGAATAAAAACCTACTAAAACTTCCAGTCTGACTGAGACTTCTGTAGTTTTGGGGCCTGTGACCAAGGGTGTGCTGTCACTGTGACAACCTTACTTCCATGGAGGGGGGTGCACAGACAAGGTGCCAGGATGACGCACTGCAAGGCAAAAGGCAGGAAGAGAAAGTAGGATTCCTTCTCTTCAGCATGGAAAACTGCTACTTGAAATGGTTCTCAAAAGCTACAGTCCTGTAAACACAAGTAGACGGAAGGGCATAAAAGTAACATCTGCAGCATTGGGGATGTAAAGTCAAAACATGGGGGCAGGGAAAATTTGGCATTTTCAGGTATCCTATCCAGTACATGGCAGCAATCAAAGTGAAAAAAAATTTTCCAAAGACGAAGATACAATATGTTTTTAGTTTTCTTGTACTTCCCTGTAGTGAATTTATCCTAAGTTACAAGTTGCAACTGCTAACAGAAACTACCATTAATTTGGTGCTATTTTAATGTTATTTAAGTTTAAGCATAAAATAGGAGTTTTGGACATTGGATTTCATGTCCATGAAAATCTAATTAGAAAAAGGCTGATAAATGGAGAAATGTGACTTGTGTTTGACTTGCTACAACATTATTCTTATAATTTATATACTGTCCACAAGATAGCAATGGTTTGCAGGTATTGAAAAAACCTAATTAGAAAGCAGTATGTGCAATCTGTACCACTGTACAATCAGTCTGTAAGGAGGAAAAAAAATCCCAATGTTAAAGATCATCAGGATGTTTAATAACTCTGTAACCATTTTCATTATAATCTCTTTTATTCATTTTGTAATAGGAGAATGGATTTTAAACACCGTATGGAAGAAATCTGCACTTTGAACACAGCCTTTGCAGGAGTGGTTGGAATAGGGTGCTGCCTCAGGTGAAACCACAGGCCCAGACTGGACAGGAAACAGATAAGCCTGACTCTTAGAACAAACCAAAAGAAACGTGTCCTCCATGGGAGGAACTCAGAGGCTTTAATTACTCAGGGAAGCCAAATCCAATTGGGTACAATAGACAACAGCCCAGAGCATTAACAGGAGAGTTAATGGCCAGCTGGGTTTAGTACCTCTTTATGTTTTCATTGGGTCAGGAAAACATCGGCAAATGCCCTACACTATAATTTTAGATAAGGGTTGCTTAATGAATTACACAAAGGCTTTGGCAGAAGATAAGCCAAGTGCCTTTTTTTCTTTTTTTTTTTATCCTGTTCTCCACGGAAAGAGAGTGTGACTATGCTACTTCACTTCCAGGAAAATTATGCTTTTTGTCTTCAAGTTCTGTGAAATGGCATTATCTGATATGTGACAGCTGGCTTAGATGTTTCTCAGTAGTCCTTTAATTTCTTTACTTTATAAAGGATATTTTTATTATTTGCATAAAGCTACTCCATTTTTGCTTCTTTTTTAACACTTAAAGGAGACCCAGCTCAAAACATAAAATATTTTTTTAGTGATCTAGTCTAATTTGCACATTTGGAAATTATGAAAGGGCAGAATTCTGAAGATGAAAGTGTTTACAGGTAGCAGCAGCACTGGACAAAGAACAAAAATATTCAATTGTTTCTACCTGTAAATAAACCAGTGGAGGCATGGAAATATTTCTTTCTAGCATCTGTCAGTGGCAAACACTCTGAACACCCAATATATGACAAAAATGCACAAAATATTCACCAGTGCCTCAAAGTACCAGACAACTCCTGGAACACAGTCACTAACAGTTAAATTCAGATTGGCAAAAAATATGAAAATAAGACTCTCCTCCTCAAAATCTCGTTATTGTAGATGGTACTTCCTCTTCTTCCCATTTAGCCCCTGTTTGCCACTCCTTTGATGCTGAGGCACCCATAAAAGGCAACAGCTACATGTTCTTGGCTTTCTGCCCTGGAGGATCTTTTATTCTTTTATGTAAAATAACATGGTCCCACTTTTCTCATTTTCAAACTTGATTCTACTTGAGTTGTTTCTGAACTGCATTTCACTGAAGAACACTGATATCATACTGTAGCTTGTTATTCTTTAGAAGAGGCATGATTGAGTAGTAATTTAGTGCACTGAAATCAAGCCAGGACTTAATTTTCACTTTTCAAATCCCCCTTGTGTCAAGAGCAACAAGTCCAGATATTATTATTATTTTGGTGAATCTGATACTGAAAGTACAGAATATCCACAGCTTTCACAAAACAGTTTAGCACTCAGCAGACCACTTGAACTGCAATGCAATCGTAAAAGGTGGTGAGCAGTCTTTAATCCACATTGGGTCAGAAAATCTGGACAAGGTGAGAGTGTTCAAAAATAGAGCAGACGTGCAAAGAAGCTGTGGTAATTTTAATGCAGAAGAGCAAGAACGTATGATTCGAAATGCCACTGATACACAGAGTATTACAGTGTAATAAACAGTACAATGTATCAATGTCCTCCTTTCTGGATGACATGGAACCTGATGGGTGATTCGTTCTGGTTTCTAGGTAGGATAGTGCCACACATCTGTATACAGAAGAAAGAAGGAGTGCAATTACTCCAATATGTGACAAGCTTCTAAATAGAGACAGAGGTATTAGCCTTTAAAGTTAGAAGAAATTGTTCACATCAGTGTTAGACTCTCTTAACTAGAATGCCTGGCATACTTGTTCACATCTTCATTTTTCAAAGGAAATACAGGTTTGAAAACAGAATATTTTTGACATAGCCCCAAAATTTAAAATGATCAGTTCTCCACCACCATTGCTAAAACATGCACCGACCCACATGAGAGGAATGACTGTTACATAAAAAACAGGCGAAATTTTCTTCAGCAGACCGAAGATTATACACCACATTGCAAGCTATTAGCCCCAATAAAGTGGTGAAGCCTAGACTCCTGCAAATTTCTGTCTTTTTCTTCCCAACATTTCCTATATGACACTTGAACTCACACCATATAACCTATGCTGATCCCCACCCTGAAGAGGAGATGAAAGTGCTGTATTAATTCAGAAGTTAGTTGAACATGCCCAATACAAAAGTTCTGCTTCCTTTCCTCAGGATTGGCATCAATATTTCTCTTCTATCCCAATCACAGAACAGTAATTAACTTTTCCCCTATTAATAAGGAACTTAGAGATGCATGGACAGACAGAGAAGCAGGCAGGAAGGTTAACACAAGGATAAGACAGGGTGACTGCATAACCTTTACTTCATAATTAAACTGTCATAATTTAATATAACATCTAATAGAGAAGTAACTAGAGAGATATTCTGCAGACCTATCACGATACCCTTAAGAAATTGTGGATGGTTTTTATAGTGGTCAGAAAAATCTCATGATATCCATTAAGGAGATTGAAATCCCAGGCTTTAGAGACAAGGTGGAGAGTGAGGGATTTGCCACTGTGGAGCTTCACAGGGAAGGTCCTCAAGGTTTGTCTTTCTAAAGGCCACAGTAAACACAGATTAAGACTTTCTTGGTCTTTCTATACCTTCACATGAATATCAACTGCATGATCTTGAGGACATGCATTGAAGTTGTGAGATATAAACAGGACAAATAGGAGCTCTGCCTTATTTAAATAGAGGAGAGAAAACATACAACATATATTTACACCAGTTTGACTCAGATGTTCCAGTTTAAAGTAGGATCTTATTGGTTTGCAAAACTCCTCTACTTGAATCAAAACCTCACTTATATTCCCAGGAGAAGTACTGGCTGAGGATGCCAGTCAGGCCTTCAATCCAACTGGCACAGTCCGTGTTGGATTCTTTGGCTACAAACTTTGGAAATAGACCATTTGAAAGAATAAAGCTGCCAACTGAATTGAAAATCCCAAGAGGACAGTGGCTGTATGGAATCCCTGAATGAAGCTCCACATCAAGAGCTAAGGCTTTCATCACACTGTCATATGAATTTACTCCATTTTTAAAGAACGGTATTTGGGCTTTTTTGTTGTTGTTGTTTTGTTTTGTTTTGTTTTCTGGAGGCTTTTGGTTTGCTTTTTTACTGTAAGAACATAGCAAGCATAAAAGTATGGAAAAATCCACACTGTCTATATACAATGTAAAAAATAAGAAAGAAGATGAACTCTAAGGTAGTCTTCTGTTTCAGTCAGAAAATATATGGCAGCTGCCTTTTGCACTGTAAACATCTAGATTTGGATTAAACATAGGATCCACTCATTTCTGTATACAAGGCTGTATACTTACTGTCCAATAGTGTGTCTCAGTTTAGACGAGACATTTGTGTTTTGTTTGCATATATGCTGGAACACAATTATACCATATAGAAAACCACAAATGAAAGACAGAGAATAAGCTGATGGAGTACCCTAAGTGCCAGGATTTTCTTTTCTGTCTCAATAACATTTCACAGTTGAAGCCAAATATGCACACACAAAACATATGAATTAGGTATACTGAAATATTCACATTGCTCAGATTCACATTTTAGCAGCAATGAAAGATGATTTTAAATTGCACCCTGATATGGCAATGGTAATGGTACTAGATATGAGAAGCTGTGCTTTGAGGACAGTGAGCAGCAGTGGCTGCCTGCTCCATGCAGCTTGATCTTTATCATCATCATCTGCATTTGGAAAATACAAATGGGTTGGTTTGCAAAACTGATTTTGTGAAGTCAGAAATCACAGTGCTCCAAGTCAGCTTATTCTGCAGGAACAGTGCTTAAGTCTTGTCATCTCAATTTTTAAAGACTGAGAAAAATTTTCTGGTCCTGAGATAGCTTAGGCCTTGCTCGAAAAGCCAAGACTAAATGAGTGTAAGTGGAAGCTCTCAGTGTTTTGCCCACATTATGAAATGGGGTTGCAGCTTTTCCTAGACAGCCAGTGGGTTATTAGTGATTTGCATGTCTTTGAAAGGGTAAGCACAATCTGGGGGATGATCAGGCATCTCTGGCGGGGGATAGAGACTATGACACTGTGAGCAGGCTGGGAATTAGGGTTGAGAGAACAAGCAATTAAAATTGATATTGGAGCCATGAGCTATAGAGGAGGGGGTTGTTTTTCCCAGAGCATTTATTTATTTCTGCGAACATGTACGTAAGAGGATTGTTAAAAAGAGCTACTTGAAACCACAGAAATTAGACCCTAAATGAAGCAGACTCTCATCAGCTATTGTCTGAGTGTTTCAGAACACCACAATTTTCTATAACACTGTGCAGTTATGTCCTCCTGATCCATCTGTCTAATTCAGCAACACAGCTAGCCCTAATTAGTGAAAAAGTATTGCTGTAATATTGGGAGTTCAGTACAGCTAATTTAATTGAGCTTAACCAGATGAAGTAGGATTGGCTCCAAAAAGCCACAGCACCTGAGAAGTCCATTATCCCAGAGAAAAGAATGCTGGTTGTAGTAACTGGACTGTCTAGCTAAGCAAGTGAGATTTAGAAAGACAGACCAAAGGGAGAAAAAAATTCTCCAGCATAAATGTCACTAGTAAAAACTTCAGATATAAGTCTTTCCAAAGACCCCAACTGACTTCATAGGGAGCACAAATCAAGTTACTCCATATGATGTTCATGAAGAAAACAATTATTGTCTGCCTTACAATCGGAGAAAAAACATCCAAAAAAAGTGGATAATTACATTTGGCTAATACACATATGTTATGTACTAAAATACCTGGAATTTTCTAGATACAACTTATATTTTATATAAGAAAAGACTTTAATTTTTCATGTCACCTTTTTAGCATCTCAGGTCCTGAAAATACATTTGATTAGGCTTGAAAGAAGCCTTTGATGCTAGGTTACCCAAACTGCAATCTTAATTCAAGCTGAACTGCATTAGCACCCAAAGTGAGAAGCTCTCTCAAGACTTGGAAAGAAAAAAAGGACCACATCTGTTACAGACTAAGGAACTGGAATGGAACAGTGTTCGCAATTCTGAATCAGTATTTTGAGGTTTAATCCAGGGACTATCAGGTACGTACTATTTGGCTATGTGTGCACCTCATTGTGCATCAATAGCTCCCTTTCACAGTGCCTCTGCCTTTTACTAAAAAAAAGATTAAAAAAAAAAAAGATTTTGCTGGGTGACAAGGGCTATTTTAGATCTCAGTGACAGTGATCTGAACCAAGACCCATAAATCCAGAAGCTTCATTCAGAATTGCTGGATGAGTTGGAATCAGTATTGGCTAACTATCTCAAAAAATCAGGAAGTATTACTGGTTTTTTTCCATCCTATATAGTGTGCTGTAGGAACACTACTAGGCTTCAGCCATCTACCAAGAAAGTCTCCTAACACCTTTGGAAGAGTTTGAGGACCACCAGGACCTCTTATGTCAGTCCCAGCTACTTTGCTCAGAAGCTTAAACCTTTTCCAAAGACACTGCACTCACACATCTGACTTGTGTAATCTGCCTGAGGAAATCACGTAGGTAGTGATGTAGTGGACCACCACAGTAGGATGCCAGCATGATGTGTAACATAAAAAACTACAGATAACTCAAGAAATCGTTTGTATCATATTGTCCTAGTCATCCACCAAGCTTCAATGCTTTAATCCTGTCATAATATAGCAGACCATTTGGATTACAGGAGAACAGTGGGCAACTGAGCAACTGGCCTCTATTAAAGTCTGACAGAATTCCTCAGTCCTGAAGGGAAACAGAGCATGGCCTTCCAGAGTGTTTCACTGCTGCAGGTGGTTTTCCTTCTGAAATCAAAAGGTAGCCTGCCTGGGGGCCACTGAGGCAATGGCAAGGGAACAGAAGCTACAACAGTGTGGGGCATTGTTTTGTGTGTTGAAGGAGAGGCTGGATTAAGCCAGAGGAGATATGACTTTGAATGAGAAAAATGCTGGACTCAATCAGAGGATTCCAGGCCAACTCAGCAGTGTCACTATTGGACTGTTCATACAACCAAAATCATGATTTAGCTATAACAAGGCTGGAAAATAAAGAGGCGTCAGAGACTACAGAGTAATCTCAGGTTTGAGAAAATTAGTGACTGAGTTTGCATACATGACTGGAAGAAATCAAGTTAGTGCCACTTAATGAGTTACTGTTAGTGAGTTTTGATTGCATGTGCTGACACACATAAACCTTTACCTTGTAGCAAATGAAAACAAAATGTGTTGCCGGGAACTGCTTTTAATCACCAGGTATTTGGTTGCTTGCTTGTCCCTGTCCCACATGCTTAAGAGTTTAAAATTGATATGGTTGTGTTACTTCTGAAGAATAAGACTCCATGACTTTCCATGTGACCCTCCTACTGATGCAGGCTGAAAGATTCCCTCTTTAAAACAAATAGCAGAGCTGCTCATGCAAGCACTCATGCAACGCTACCCAGCCTGAGAGAGCTTGCTATCAGCCAGCCAGAGATAGTTTCAAGTTTGTAAAAAAATGGTCCCCTAACCAAATTCAAAGGTCCCTAAATGTATGTAAGAAGAAACAAGCTGAATTCAAGAAAAACAAGAAAAAAAAATCAGATTTTCAGACTCTACACTTTCAGGAATTGAACTCTACAACTAACTGAGAATTAGTGCCATTAAAAGAAGTCAGAACATTCAGTTTGTGCCCTGAAGGATGGAATGACAGCTAATGTTCTTCTGGGTTTTGAAATAAATTTGGCCTGTGCACATAGGTGATCACTAAGCCAGAAAAATAGTCCAAAAGGGATCCCCCCAAAACATTCAAGTCCATTTGTACAAAGCTGCATTTGTTCACACTGCTCCCATCCTTCAGTATTGCAGGGACACAAAATGCACACGTCCACCCTCCCCTCCACTGCTGATCAGTGTTGCAAACCCAGGGAGCAGTGGTGTTGTGATGTACCTGAAATACCAGTTAAGAATTGGTTTTGGTACCATATTTTTAAGAACATGCCATCTGTGGCTGAAAAGATGTAGGAATTCAGTCTGTTTTGGTTGTAACTTCAGTAGTAACTTGTTATTTTCCTTCAAACATCCATTCTTTCCAGAGGAGGGAAGGAAAAAAGTCTAAAACATTAAAAGTGTTTAGAGGGGAAATGATGTGTTTAACAACAGAGAGCTATGTTTGGAAAATTCTAAGGTTTTAGCAATCTCACACAAAACCAATCATGATTCTGTATTGATTGAAAGTAAATAAAATATATTTGCATTTCATCAACAAAAATTCTCCTTTGAATAAAAAGCAGGTAAAGTCTTCTCAATGCAAAAATTCTGTCTTTTTGTTGTCCAGCATAACCAATTTCCTGATCAACAAAGTTAACACAAATTTATTATTCAACTTTAAGCTAGTTGCATTGTAAGTTGAGTTCTTTGTTTTAAATTCCACCTGTAAAATGTGTCAAACAAAGGACAGAGTCATCTTTTTATTTCCAAATTTTTTTTTTGTTTATAACTCAAAAAAATATTGTACATGACTTGCCTTAGATTAATTTAAGCTGCAACCTGGAACTTCATTTAAGGATCTTAAAAACAAAAAAGCAAAACACAATGAAGCAAAATATTTGCCTGTTTTTCCTAAAGTGATGTAAGTATATTTCTTTCCATGAACAAACAAATGTCTCAAGCAATTTAATGTATTTCTTTATTTAAAGAATATTTCTAAACAGAGTCACACATAGAAAATGCTTCTTGAAAGATGTTTTTTAGAGCAGGCTGTACTTTGAAGTTTAACTGTCCATTTTCAGCCAGTGATACCCATGATACAGTAGTATCAGAGGTTCCTAGAAAAGAATGATACATTGAGAGGAATTTCAGCTGCAATTTTTCTGGAGATTAGATAATTCCTTATAATTTGTTAAACTGAAGTGCAATTACTCCTCTCAGTAAACGCATGTCTTGTCTGCTGTCCTAGAATCTTGGCTAGTGCCTTTCATGAAAAAGGTGGGTTTTTTCTCCATAACTTAAGATTCAAAATCACAATATTTTATTAATAAAACCAGGCCTTACTGGCTCAGAAACAAAAGAATAAGCTTGCCTTAGAGAATGAGAAAATATATCCTCTGTAACTGCAGTTATGGGGAAAATGTCCTGGAGTAAACTTCATCCTATTGATACTTCTTTTATCATAGACAGCAGCAGAGGGATTCTGCTGTCTTCAGAAGTCACTGACAGAGTAGCAGAAGATTGCCCAGATCAGGGCATTGGGTGTATGGCAGCCATTTAGCAGATCACCAGACCAGCAGTACCCCACAGTCAGTGTTTCTTGGCTGGCTTCTGCTCCTTTAATGCATTCAAGCAAGTTTTAATAGAAATCAGCAAATTTTGTGTAATAATACTAGTTAGAGCTTATAGTGATAAGCTGATAAAGAAAACAAGGCTGACCTTCTCTAAAGAAGGCTGTCAAACTCCCCCAGCAGTTGCTTTTTTATGAGTGAGGTTCAGTTGGCCAAGTCCTGAGAAGACCAGGATACTGGTCTGAGATGTGTTCTGAGAGCTTGTGGAAATGGGAGAAGAACAGACTTAAATGAGAGGTCAGAAGACACAGTGGAGCGTGAACAGACTTGTCTACTGAAAATATCTTGGTCCTCTGGTCTAGACTGCTATCCTCTGGTCTGCTTTTTCAGAATCACAGGGGGATTATACATGGTTTTGACCTTCAGAGTGGCATAAAACGTGGGCTGTGATGCAGCAGTGGACAGCTTATTGGCTTTTTTTTTCTAGGAACCCATTTTTTTAACCTGATTAGAGACCTGGGTTTTGCTAAAACAGAAATTCTCTACTAATCTGATCTCTTCCTCCATTAACCAGGACAGTGAGCCCTTAACAAGAAAGAACATAAAAAGTGTTATCATTTCAACCTCTTCCTGCATTTACAAGTTCTGAGAAGCCACAGCAGTTCAAACAAGACAGCATTAAGCAATCAGACCACCTCAAAAAGACATCCACACAGCTCTCTGCTTCTAATGTCTTCAAATACAGGCCTGACAATTTTTCCAGTAATGATTTTGCACATCTTTCATCTGGATACTACTCCCTTTCTTCTCTGTGTTGCTGTTGGGAACTTTTTGGGGTTTGTTTTCAATTCTTTATTCTTCTTCCCTTTAAATTTGTTTTCCTGCCTTTCATCAAAGATCCTGAATTATAATTCCTCATATTGTCTCACTACCCCTCACTGCCTCATTCAGTTATTTCTTTTTCTCTTGCACATCCTTTTCTCTGCTGGAAATCCCAGAGAGGCTTCACATCTGTGCTGATCTGCCTTGGACCTTGCGTCTTTCTGTCTAAATTATTCACCTCTCCAATTCACAAACTTTAGCACTTTTTCCTAATCTCTGTATATAAAATCCATGTCCTGCTTTTATTATTCTCAAAGACCATGTTATTTCTTCCAAGGGATAATTGAAACAATGTTACTGATTCCCACTCCAATTTATGTGCTTTGCTTTTCTTACACTCAGCTGCTTTTTCTGCCGAACTGCACCCATAATTGTCCCACTAACCTTCTCTCATCAAAGCAGCCTTGCCCTCATCCAGTCACTTTGTTCTTTTCCATAACTATATTAAATTCCATAACTAAGTTAAAATGTACTTTGGATTCTCTGATTTTAAAAAACTTTCCACCTGCCCCTTCTCTGCCCTTGTTTCTTTACTTTCTGTCTCAACACCCTGAATGAAACTCCCTCGGTTTTATCTGTGAGGTTTACTATTTTGGGCACAGTGATTCGCACTGTATCTTCTCCTGGGGATAGTTTCTGACTGTATTAGTCTCTTGGTTACCATCTTATCCTTTGACTTTATAGGTTGTTTGTAGCAGAGCCCATCTTTTTGTTTTGGGTTTGCAAACAGCTGAGCACAACTTGTTCCCTTTCTTGGCTGGAGCTGCATACATAATAAATAATGACACGATGAATTTAGCACTTTAGCACTGCCATCCACTGGCTGTCTTAACATGACATTCCACATCTGACTAAAATTTTGAAGTATTGCTACTGACTGGGAAGTATTATTCTAAGTTCAGTGTTTCAGAGTAATGGAAATGCCAGAACTCTTTATGTTCTACCCCTTTCGAATACAAGACATATGCCTTTTGCTTTGTCTTTTTCTTTACAAAGTGAAATATCGAGGCTGGTTGAAGAATCAGGGGATCTAGACTAAACTGCTATGTACAATTAATGGACTTACATTACCTGAATGATGTGTATATTTTGTAATATATGTTGCTCATGTTTAAAAACAAACAATACTTAAGCACGTATACAGATGCAAAAGGGAAATAGGATAATTTGACACTAACCTAAAATTTGTGTACTTCCCCTGCCAACCCTTTCATCTTCCACCCCATTTAGCAAGGTCCTGAATGAGAATTGTTTCTTTATTTTAATAATATTCAGTTGGTTTCCTTTCCATAAGCACATTCAGTTTATGGTTGAATACACACATAAGGACTTACATGACTTTTATTTTTTATTTCTTGCTATTTTACCTTTTTAAACTTTCCCCTCTTTTATTCCCTGTCTTTTTTTTCACTTAATTTCTGTGATACAGCCAAGCTTATTATAGTTAGGCTTATTGATAAATGATTAACATTCCATGGTGAGAACAACTTGCCTTTTATATTTCCTAATGTGCTCCCCTCCTAAACAGTGGCAGGAATATTTACCTTCTTAGTACAAAGGTTCATCTGTGACAACAGACTGAAAATCTATCAAGATGTGAGGTCAAATAAATTTTATATGTAAATGTGTTTCCAGAAAAATTTGAAAGGAAAATAGAGAGGGAAAAAAGGTAGAAAATGTGTGCTCTTTCAGTAATTATATTGTTTATCCAATTTACTGCCATGTGCTGAAATATTACCCAAAATTCTAGGAAATTAAGTGGATTACGAGATCAAGGATGGAGCACTAATTGAATTTTTCATTGAAATGACTCATCCAAGCAACACAGTCAGCTGGATTGTCCTTCTGAATGTAAAAATCTTTACAAATGTTATCCTGGTACAGGTGCCATAATAAAAGCTTGAATCTTCTCCCTCTAAAAAAAAGGGTATCTGTCAGAGGAAGATTTGCTGGAAGGGGGTTACTATTCCCAGGAAAAATGCATGTTTTTTATAACAAAGTGAGATGAATTGCTCTTGTTCTAACCCATTTTATCTCAACAAAAACTGGTCACAAAGCTTACTGAGTATTTCAATCTACAGATCTTAACTGAGTCATAGACCTTACCTAACCCTCTCTAAAGGCAGGAAATGTTCTTACCTTGACACTCTACACAGGAAAAAAGCTTTAACTAAACAGAACAACAGTTCTAAAAATTATATAAGCTGAAAAAATATAGGAGTGTTCATTTATGACTTTAAGTTAAATATCAGCTCAAATTTCACTCATTTTTATGTAAACCCTTATTCATTTTTTGTGCCTACTCTTATTTTTTAAAGGTGATATCTATTGGTCTTTGCCTCATTAAAAAACAGCATTCACTGTGGTATTCTGACAAGCCTGATCCTCTATTTTAGATATATATTTGAACAATAAACACCAATTTAGTAATGAAATTTGGAGCCATTTAGGCAAAAAAACCCCCAAACAAACAAAGAAGAGTTATTAATTTCTCCTACTGAGAAGTGACTAGGAGATGGAACATTTAAGTATTTTTGTCATCTTACAAATAAGATTTGCATCTGACTTCTACTACACATGGAACCTCGGGTCCACACATACTTGAAAAGCATGACTCACTAGAAAATACACACTTCACAGAATAGTGAGAAAGGACAGAATAAGCTTAAAAAGGTCTTTTGTTAGAATTTTGTCTTTTAGATAAGAGGGTATTTGAAATAATTTTTTCTCTCTCAAATATATTATTTTCTGCCAGCTGGTAAACCTTTTGTCGAAAAACCTAAAAATCCCAGTTGTAAAAAAATTGAATCTATTTCTTAAAATCATGAAGAAGCCTAAATTGAGTTTGTATTGTTTCCCTTGAAAACAACTTAAGAGCCAGAAAATAGTTCTCCTTACTGTTTTAGTACAGTAGTATTGACTATCATTATTACTCTGTCAAAGCTAATAGAGTGCATAAACCTGTCAAGTACATCCTCATGATATCCTTCAAAAAGCTGCAGGAACAAGTATTATCTTCATTAAAGAAATAAACAAACAATTTTCTATTACTTCACTAGCATAAGTGATTACAGTCTGACTTAAAAAAAAAAATTCTTGTGGCTGCAAAAATCTTGATATTGGACAAATTATAGACTAGAAGGATTTTATAACATACTTACATATCACTGGCAATGGAGGAATTCCTGGACATGGACTTTGGAGACAGATCATAATCACTGTCTGACCGGTAAAGGAAAGACTCTCTACGTTGACTGTGGACAAAATTTGCCTGAAGTATTAGCCCTGACCCAGGGCTTGTCATGGGGTCCAAGGGACTTCGTCCTGATGATGTACCATTG
The DNA here is from genome assembly GCA_013399835.1 of Leptocoma aspasia. Lineage (NCBI taxonomy): Eukaryota > Metazoa > Chordata > Aves > Passeriformes > Nectariniidae > Leptocoma > Leptocoma aspasia. Next base: position 496,034 of record VXAX01004371.1, read on the forward strand.
TCTACATCGAAACTGCAAAAAGAAGGGAAATTTTTTTATGTTATTGACCTAAGAATTTTAAGATTTAATAAACAGCCTTCTGATAAATTATCATAGCTAATTGCTTCTTGATAGTAATGGAGAAATAAAGACCTGGTCACCTCCAGTACTACAAAAAAACACAAGTCAGAAAAGAGATTTAAAATTAATGATAAACAAAAAAAAAACCCAAGTCTGAAAATTAGCAGAGAAGAATCCCATGCTATTAGAAATACAGGAAGCTTTATATTTCTCTGCATGTGGAGTATCCATGAGCTCTACACCAGAGGAAACGGGATGTTTCATTATTTACTTCTTCAGGTCCTGAGCTGGACACTAATTATCCTGTCTCCCACTGCTAAGGCAGCTGAGGGCTTTTTTCTTATTGAGTACCCAATCCTAATATTTTGTTACAACAAAAATAATTCAAGTGCATACTTTATCTTGTCCCAGTAAACAAAGTGCTGTGGTGGCATTAAGGCATATGAGTGTGCTTGAGCACATTTGCCTGCATTAGATTTGCAGTTTTACAAACAGATGGAAGCAGTGAGTCCTTTGTTAATGGCCAAGCAGCAGACCGTCTGTAGCCGTTTGTGTCTTTGAACCACAGTTTAGATTCAGTACTTTTGGTTGTTGTGTTTGGTATGAAGAGTGGTAAAGAGGCTTATCATTCCTAGAGAAGGCTTCTCTCATGAGAGGCTGAAGGATGAGGGAACAGAAGGAAAGAGGAGAGAGTAGATGCTGTTTTACATAGGTGGTAATGCTTCCGCGAAGGGTTTTGAAAATCGGTGCAAAGACCTTGAACAGGAGTCTGCAAACAATTAAACACTGGTTCAGGGCGGGTGGTGCTGAGGGGATGTGTTCATGGCAATCTGTGGTGCTTGACAGCCCAACAGCTGCATTTGGTTCTGTATGGAGGATTTTTGCAGCATGTGGCTTCATGTTTGGATGTCTTGTGGTATGCGATCTGAGAGGTTACAAATGTGTGGATTAGCAAGACTAGGTCTCTAGGCTCATTTGCCATACTAATGGAGACAAAAATAACATGCTAAAGCATTAAGAATGAGGGATGAACAGAGGATCTTTCACATGACTTTTTTAAACATAGATAAGCGTTAGCAGCATATTATGCATTTTTTGCTGAACCCATATAAAGTGCTCATCTTGAAAACGGTGTTCATTTGAAGGACGCCCACAGGTTTCCAGTTACAGCTAGGGACAGCAGAAAAGATGCAGTGCAAGCCAGCTGTTGATTAGACTCCAGCTTAGCACCTCTCACAGCTGGTACCTGTTACTCTTGGTAACATGGTACCACCTTGTTTTATCCCCCATTGACCTGAGGTTTCAGTGAGGTTGCCACTTCAATTCTTTGCTGAAGTGACAGCATTCCCTTGACCTTTTTTTCCTTTATTAAATGAACTAATCAAAGAAACATATATTGCTTATTTTGACACAGATGCACACTGCCTGGCAGAGGATAGATTTTTGCTTCATTATTTCATTGTTTATTTTTTACTTTGCACTTATTTCTGGAACTGCAAGCTTACTGCCACATTCAGACTATATTATTTTCTTTGTATTCACCACTTACAGTTTGAATGTAGAAAAGCAAATGTAGTTGGTTTGTTTGTTTCTCTTTTAAAAAAAATAAATGCAGAAAATATTATTAAAAAACTTCAGGAGAGCAGAGTAATTCTCTTTTCACTGTAGTTTTCAGAACAATTACCTGCCATTAAATCCAAACACATACATTTCTTCCCAGGACTGATTTAATTTGATTATGCCTGTATACTTTCTTCTGTGTCTTTAAATGTCCTACTGCTTTATGAACCTCAAACTAAGAAAGCTTAAACCATGAGACATCAAATGAGAGTTCTGTCACCAGCCTTCTAGGTGATCTTGGACTGCGCAGAGCTCCTCTTTGCCTTTTATTTCCCCTGTTTGTTGCATCTTTGTGATGACTGTGAGATCTGCTTGCAAAGAGTATTTGAGAATGTATTGGAAAGGTCAAGATACCATGAAGGCTACAGTAAAATGTCCTTTGCAGCTTGTAGTGTCATTAGTTCATAACCACATTACCATTGTTACTAGCATGACTACTCTTACTTGCTACCAATCAATATCTTTTGAGCTTGAATTCCTAAATGTTGCAGGAGCACAAAATAATCACACTGCTAATGAAGGGTTTAGCTCATCATATCCAAATTTCCTAACGTTAATATTTTGTTGGCTGAATAACTTTTTTCCTCTTTAAACAATTTCAAGAAAACACAGACTCCTAATCAATACATAGTCTGTATATTTTGATTTTCTACTGAGGGCAAGAAGGCAGATAATTCCTGCAATTTTAGGTAAAACAGAAGACTGTTCTCAGTAAGACTAATTTCTGCAATGGCAGTATAATTTCAAATATATATAAGCTTGCCTGGGAACTTTAAAACAAAAATTAAAAGCTGGATATAAATAAATGAAGATTAATATAATCCCTCTCACAGAATGAAAATTTTGAATAAAGAGCTAATACTAAATTGATTTATTTAACAGTGTACTTAAATATTCAACTGAATTAAAAGTATTCATTTGGATTAAAGTGATATAGTTTTATTTGCAGTTTTGTTTTATTTTCTTCATCCCCCTTTTGTGGACATCACATGAATATTATATTACCGGTCTTATTTCTTCCACTCAGAAACTAAGGCAGGCCTCTACGAATTATTTCACTGTCAGATTTTAACATAGTGAATTTTTAAAATTTAGAAGTCTGTTCGGTAGAACTGCAGTTTCACCAGCTGGGAGAGGTCCCTTGGTTTGCATCACCAGGTAACCACAAGCTTGTGCAAGACATTGCTATTGCAACAGAAATTTTATCCTGTTGTACTGCGTGGTGACCACTAGATGGGTGTAAAAAGTAAAAAACAGGATCCAAATATATCAGCTGGATTTGCCTCGTGCTGTTCCAAGAAAACGTCTTTTCTGAAAATATACATCAAAAACCAAAAAAAGTGTTCAGTTCTACAGTCAAAGGGAAGTGTGAATACAGAACTTTTTTTTTTCAGAAAACTATGTTTATATTAAAAAGTTTCTGAAATGTTATAGTAGTTAAGTCTTATTTAGATCTTTCTAAGACATCTGCCAACACTTTCAGATACAAAAGCTCGTAAATCAAAAGAAGAATTATTACAATGAAAATCATATAAATTTTTCCTTTGTCTGAATCACAAGTTTTATTTTTAAGAAACTGTACTTTTGACTACACTGTATCAAAAGCAGAGAAAATCAGAACGGGAAATTGAGCACTTTCACATCAGTTCTTTGCTCTTTGTTGTTGCACACACTGAAAAAAATCAAAAGTTTAAGACACAAAACAGGACAGGCTCTTTAACTTGGCTGAACAGAAATTGCTAAAAGTCAGCTGTGATTGCTTCATATTTATCTTTTCACTCCCAATAAGTTTTAAGCCACAGCAAGAATATGCTGTGAATTAGAAAGAACACAGAAACAGAACAACGTCTTCTTGGAAGTTGTTACTAAAGAGTACAGGAATTATTTTGCTTTCATTTCACAGGTAGTAAGTGGCAATTTAAGGACAGAATTTTACACCACTGCTCTGCAGCCAGCTCTGGTCACTTTGCATAATGCATGCAAACTGAAACTGCCTTTGGTGACAGGAGCATTTGGCACAGACATTACAGAATTATATATGTTCAAAGAGCTTTGCTGCAACTTTGGAGATGCCAAAGCCCTGAGAAGTCAATGATAATTCAGCAACTTTTGTGTCTGCATTTTGACAAAATGTTTTAAGGCATTAGTGGATAGTGTTTATCTTTAGAGCCTGCCTCATTCAGTGTTCAATGCTGACAAACTCGACATGAGACAAAATTCTGAGGTTTTTTCCTTGTATGGCTATTGTTCTTGTTCGTACTTCTTGCCCACTTTCTGGCATCCAGGCTCTGTACTAAGATGGGGACAAAACAGTGATTTGTAAGCATTCATGGCTGATCTTCCTTGTGCTCCTAATACAACAAGTACAAATAATACCACAAGCAAACTTTAGGAAGATTATTAGAGATTTGCTTCAGACAATACTAGGACTCTGTGGAAAAACCAAGAAGGTTCTGGGTTTTTTTCTGATCCTGATTCTTAGCAGCACTTCTTCATTGTTAATGATTGCTTCTTTGCATATTGAAATAAACCATGGACCTCCTTTTGAGTCCCTAAAAAATGTTTTCCTACTTTCTGCCATGCTGCTAAAAGAAAAAATGTAGAGGCCTGTATATAAAATACAGATTTTAGTTACATAAGGAATAATGGCATCATATTCACTATACCCAAGAGTTTGTAATTAAGGCTGCATAGAAAATCTTAGTATTGGTTTTCCTCAGTACGGAGAATTTAGCACTAATCCTGCAGCATATTTTGGGAGGATATTTTCTTTCATTTTTGTGTGGTTTTTATTTTTAGAGAAATATCCAGTAGTAGGAGAAAGAAGGAAATAAATTTCTCCCTAATATGAAGAACTTACTAGGCTTTTTAAGAATGCAAATTGTACTCCTGCTATTCCCCTTTTAAGTGTCTTCCCACTTTCATCTTGGAAACTACAGAGAGGGAGAGCCACATTAATTGAACCTCTTGGGGACATCTTATCTTTTGAGGCCATCTTTAGCATAACAGAGGGACAGGCAAGTTCTGGAGGAGCAATTTTTTCCCCCATCAAAGGAGTCCCTTGTCCTAGTGTCAAGCAATTTCTCCAGCCATCTGTGCTGTGACCTATATACACATCTCAATGTCCTCACTTCCAAGAAGTCATGTCCTGTTTTTTCACCTGGTAGCACAATCCCAATATTACACAAAAAAGGTGCATGTGGTATAGCAGCTGTAATTCACTGAAATTATCACAGAAGACCTGCCCTGCAGCAATTCCCTTTGAGAAGGATCTAATTTAGAGTAAAAGCAAGGTAATAAAACCATAAGGTTTGAAGGAAAGGGTAAGCTATTTATTGTTTGTGCCCCAGGACAGGAGCCCATCTCTGAGGAAGGAGGCTTTAGCAACTGGAGAAAGGGAAGAAATGGATGCCGCCTTCACAAGCAGAATCTGAATTTATTGCTTAGATTGCTTCAGATTTAAATAAGCAGTGGGTCACCACAGTTGATGGCATGCACCATGAATATGGAGGATTGTAGAGAAAGGCCACAGTGTGCCTGTATCTAATATTGCTTGGTTAAGTCTTTGTGATTCCATTTGGGCCTTTTTATTGGTTATTAATAAACCAAGCATTCAATTGTGACAACAGCTGACTTGAGTGACCCTTTTTTATTTTTTGTCAGGCATAGTTATCCCTAAATGAGAGATGGAACTTTAGAATTTTCTTTAGCATAAAAAATAAGTTGTCACTAGTCTGCTCCTGCCACAGGATCCCAGAAGATTTTAGATGTTGAATAGGCTAACCTGCAGCATCAGAAAAAAACAAGTAGAACTAAATCAGTGGATTTAGATAATTGAGTAGCAGGCTAATTATTTCTTTGAGACCTTTCAAAATGTTTCGTTACTGACAGTGTCTACCCAGTGATGCAGCAGGGTCCACATCTGGTTATTTCCTTTCTTTCTGTCTTTTCTTCCAAGACTAGTTAAGAAAAAACAAACAAACAAACAAAAACTTTCCAAAAAAAAACCCAAAGAAAAAATCAACCAAACAAACCCAAAAAACAGCAACAACCACAACAAACCTCAGTAAAATGAGGGAAGAAAAAGGGAAACATATGTATTGGTATTTTAGAAGGAATATAATACCTACTCTCTACATTTGAAGGAAAAAATGTTTATATGTGAACTGATATCTTATTTGTAGCAAAATTAAGAAAAAATTTCAATTAAGAATTGAGAAAAATTAAGAAAAATTTTCAATTTCAATTACTTAAAATATTTCATTCAATTATTACCAAATGATATTAAAAGGAACTTATGATCTAAATCTGAATTTTCATGTACCACTGTAGAATTCAAGCCAACTGTTTGGTTGTGGCTCTGAGTTTTTAGTTCAGCGATTCAGAAAGCAAGCCCTATGATTAACTCCATATTTAAAAGTGATGTGGATAGATTTTCCAGTATCAAAATTCCAAGCAAAAGAATAAAATATGGCATTTTGTGATTTTTTTTTTTAAGCAGTAGAACTTGGCTTTTGCTCTAGGCATAACCATTTTTAGAAACATTTGAGTGTAGAAGGCTTAACATTAGGTCTAAAATTACAAGACTTAATATTAAAGTCCCAAGAAACAGACAAATAGAAGATCTGTAGGAGAAAAAAAATGAAGCAGACCGGTTTGTAAGAACTGGTCAACTCCAACATCTTAACAAAGGAACTCCAACTATCTATTTATCTTCTGTGTCATGTTTTTCTAGCAAGCATCTCAAGAAATCCAGTCTCTCAAAACAAACTGCTTAATGTTTTGTTTTGAAGTTTCCGAGCAAGGAGTTTCCTGTGATGACTATTCAATTTCTTTGGTACTTTAGCTTTGAATAGTTTCCTGGTACTCAACTGAAGATGTGCTTTCCACAATGTCACCTCATTATTCCTAATTATACCTCAGTGTTCTATTCATTTGTCATGAAACACTTATTTAAGGCACCTATTAAATCAAATTACTTATTGTGCTCAGCTGTACTGGGATTCCCTTTTGTTATTCCTTTTATTTTTTCCTGAGAGAGAATATCATCCCTCACCTGGAAAGTTTCATGCACTAAACTTGGTCTTTGGAGTGAACTTCTCTCTACTAATGCACTGTTCAAATAGAATGCCAGATTCCAGATGCTATCACATGGATTTGATGTTTTGATGTTTCTTTGAAGCTGAAAAAGTTGTCTTATTTTAGTGTAACAACAATTCAAACAAGAACCACAAGAGAAATGAAATTAAAAATAATTTCCAAGAAATGTGCTAATCTGTTCATGCCTTTACTAGATTTAAGTCACTTTGTATGGTTTTTCTGATCTAAGGGACCTAAGGGGATTAATATTCCTATTTTTATATAACAAAAAAAGCCGCCGAGACAGTAACTCTTTTTCCCAATGCTTCTACTAAAATCTGTGGCAGCTTGAGATCTGAATGAGAAAATCTGCAGAAAATGTTGAAGAATTAGATGTATTTTGGGCAATCTGAGAAAAAGAATGTTGAAAAACAGAGCGACCCGATCCAGACATGACAAAGACTAGGCAGCAAGCCCTGGGGTGCTCCAAGCACTCCACAAGCCTGCTGGTCCCTGCTACCCCTGTATGCCATTGCTGCAGATGCTTCAACTGCATAGATGCATTTCTAGGATTGCATCCTCAGCTCTAATGATTGTTCTCCGTTCTATTATTTGTCATTATTTGATTGCAGTCTGTCTTTCACCATTCACTCAAATCATACCATAATCCTTTGGGTTTATGATTCTATGATCCCCAGGGTTGGGGAATCCACAATTTTCCTGGGCAGCCTGTTCCAGTGCCTCACCACCCTCACAGTAAAGAATTTTTTCCTACTGTCTAATCCAAACCTACTTTCTTTCATTTTGAAGTCATTCCCCCTTGTCCTGTCACTACATGCTCTTTTGAATGGTCTCTCTCTCCATCCTTACAGTAAATTCCCTTTGGGTACTTGAAGACTGCAATTAGGTCACCCCAAAGCCCTCTCTTTTCCAAGCTGTACAAACCTAGCTCTCTTAGTATTTCTTAATAGGAGAGGTGCTCTATCCCTCTGATCATCTTTGTGGCCTCCTCTGGATTTGCTTCAGCATTTTCATGTCCCTCCTGTGCTGGGACCCAGAGCTGATGCAGCACTGCAGGTGGGGTCTCAGCAGAGCAGAACAGAGGGGCAGAATCCCCTCCCTGGCCCTGCTGCCCACACTGCTCTGGATGCAGCCCAGGACACGTGTGGCTCTCTGGGCTGGGAGTGCCCATGGCTGGGTCATGTCCAGCCTCACAAGTCCTTCTCCCTGGAGCTGCGCTTGATCTGTTCATCCCCTCAGGTGTTGCCCTGACCAAAGTCCAGCACCTTGCACTTGGTCTTACTAAACTTCATAAGAGTCTCTTGCACCCACTTATTGAGCCTGTTTAGGTTCCTCTGGATGGCATAAATACTGAACTATCTTCAGATCTTTTTTTAAAATAGCACTTTAACTAGTTTATTCAACAAGTTAAAGAAAAATAGCTTTTCTTTCCAGAGTGAGTTTTGATCCAATTATACTGACTTCTTTTTCTGCACCATTACTTTCTGAGCAGTATTTGGATGCTGGGATACAAAACCAACTTGCACTGGATGTGATCATATGGCATGAATTTACTGTAATACACAGTGCCATTAATTTTCTCTTATTTTAAGTGTAGTAGAATAAAATTACAAAGCATACCAAAATGTTTATTTATCAATTCATAAAAATATGCAAACCATTCACCAAGCGTATTTTCTAATCCTACTTAAAATGCAGTTTCCCTCAGATATTAGCAGAACATGGTTGAAAACCAAACTTGTGCCAGAGAAGGAACATTCAATACACTGAAAGAGCTCAGCCTCCTCTTCCTGTGAAACCAGTCGGATGCCATTATCAAAAGTGATTAAATTGCTTATATATTCTTTATGAATTACTGGTGTGATAAAGCAAATGTGGGAAAATAGATAGTTTCTCAGACCTGTAATATTTAAATCAATACCCTACCAAACTGATGAAAACACAGAGTCCATAAATATTCCAAAAAATAAAAAGTAAAAATATTCCAAGGGATAACACTAATGTGCATTACGAAACTTCCCAGCAAAACATGTCTTTCTGAAGCATCATCATTTACAGCTCCAATGGTGATAAACACTGGGTCACAGAAGATATGGTTACACTTACTATGTGATTAGTAGCAATGATTTTTTGCAAAGAGTACCTGTGACAGAAGGTGGCAGGACTAAGCGTTTATGGTTACTTCATGCTACTCTCCCATACCAGAAAACAGGGCATAGAATGATAGAATCATAGATGGGTTTGGTTTGGAACAGACCAAAACCTGATCTTATTTCAGCCCACCTGCCATGGGCAAGAATACACCTTCCACCAGATCAGGTTTCCTAGATCTCCATCCAACCTGACCTTGAACACTTCCAGGGATGGGGCATTCACAATGTTTCTGGGCAACCTGCTCCAGAGGCTTATCATCCTCACAAGGAGGGATTTCTTTCTAACATTTAATCTAAACTTGTCCTTCATCTTAAAGCCATTACCTTGTCTCTTATCACTACATTCTCTCATAAAATGTCTCTCTTCTGTGTTCTTGTAGGTCCCCTTCAGGTACTGGAAGATGTTCTAATGTCTCCTTGGTGTTCTAAGTCTCTCCTCTCTTCTCCAGGCTGAACAATCTCAGCTCTCTCAGCACAGGCTGAGAGAGCTGAGATAGAGAGCTAGAAGAGGTGCTCCACCCTTCTGATCTTCTTCATGGCCTCCTCTGGACTCATTCAAATAGGCCCAGGTCTTTCTTAGAAAGAGATCCAGTGAGCCAGGAGGTGTGACCATTATGACAAGAGGACCTGCAGTCCTCAGCATCACTTAGTTCATTATTATTAAATCTTTGCACAACTGACCTTAAGCAACCCCTTCCTCAAAAATTGTGCATTGAAGAAAATGGATAAGGGCTTTTAATGGATAAATTGACAGAAAGGTCCAAAGAGAGGAAGCTCTGAAGCCCGAACTATAGGGACCTTGCACATAGAAGATGATTTGTTTCACCAGTAAAATGTGCACACATAAATATCAACATGAAATCAAGGCCAGTTTCAGAGGAGGGTGGACAGGAGACAGCTAGATAAGAAATTGCAGTTTTTTCTTTAGGTATTGTTCTAGATTGCCCATGACAATGAAAGCTCTAGGTAAAGGACACATATTTGACAGGAAACAATTTTTTTTTTCTCACACCATTGTAGCATTCCTCTCATTGCAATAAGCAATTGCTGGCAATAAATCACAAACAAATTCCACTTCCACAAGAATTTGTGTTAGGACGTGTTAATAGCAATTATCACTGAAAGCAAGCTACATATTTTGTAAAGGGTGAAAACTCAAGGTACTAAGACCTTCAGAGTTCTAAAATTTTTCTACTTTGGTTTAGCAAAATTGTGTCATCCTTTCCACTTCAGTTCATTTCAGTTCCTTAAATTGTGGGTATTGGATTTTTTTTTTTTTTAGTTCCTATTTTTTTATATTGAATTATTTTTCTTTTATACTGTATTTTTGTATTTCGTTTACCAAATGTGCTAGATTTTTGTCTCTTCCCTAGACTTCTACTAAATGTATCAAGGAATATGTAGTGATCTGAATTCTGTAAGTTCTTTGCCACATCCAAACAACAACCTTTAATGGGAAACAAGTTCAGGAGCTAAACTTGAAGATTGCTGAGATGAATTATCTTATATATATATACCCCAGTGTGTATGCACCCACACTTTTGTTAGACCCTGAGCACATTCACTGAGTGCAGGTAATGTGAAAAATAATTCATGTCAGCAGTCCAAAGCAAATTATAATCTATAATAATGAATCATTTGGGTCTTGTTTTTCCTGATTTTTAGTACATTATTTTAATGTTAAATACCTTATTGCAATGCCTAATAGTATTACCTAGGAGAGCTGCCTGGTGTTCCACTGTATAGGACTGTGTTTTCTTGTTGCTAAATTACTAAATTCTGTGCTGTAATTTTCTTTCCAAGTTTTTAAGAGGGAAAGAGGGTCAACTATTGATAGAAAGTGGCAGAGAAAATAATATTTTTTCATATTTAAGACATTCTGGAAACTGTTTTGTGAGATACTGTAGTGATTCATATTTTGTTGTACAAGATAGAGTTTAGCCTAGTGTCTGCAAAATGTTGTGGTTTTTTACCAATTCTGTGAGCCTCTTCATAAATTTCAAAATGTTATAAGTATAGGCCAAGTTTAAGCCTGTCTCCTCATGTATCAGTATTATTGAAAAAATCTGAAGTGCTACTATAGCACTTTTTAAAACTCTTCTGTCTCACCCAGAGTCTCAGACGACTCTGAGGAAGAAGCCCCTGTTTGGGGGGGTATTTGTGTCTTTCACCACAGAAGATCAGTACTGATCAAAGGGCTACGTAAGAGTGATTTTATTATCAGGAACGGGAAACAATTGCTTAAGCTGCAAAGCACCTGATAATGAACAAGTCACTCACACCAACTTTATCATACATCACTAGTTACGTATTTTGCGTTCTTGAGGTATCCACATGCTTATCCACATCCACCAACACTCACAAACACAGATCAACTCAAAACCTCTGAGCAGCTACTGCTCAGGATGGATCAAAGGTCCATCAGATCCACTATTCTCTCTCTAGGAGTGCTAAAAGCGAATGCCAATGGAAAAGGGTAAGAAGTAGCGAGTAGAAGTGCTACATCTCCCTTGTAACCCAGCCCCTCATTTGCTCACTGTTTCATTGAAACGATGCTCTGAATACGAGTGTCATTCCATGCCAAGGAGATTAAAAAAAAAACCAAAGTCCATCCTGGAGTTTGAGTTAGGTAATACTTTCACTTTAATCTCAGTGGTTTAATAGCTGTTAAGTAAGGATGATACGATTCCTTCTATCACAAGGGTGAGATGAAAATTAATTTAATCATCTGTGAGAAGCAGTAAAGTATCATAGTGGTGAGCAGCATAGAAAAGCTAATGAAAGCATTAGAGCTGCTTTTATAATATATGTGAACAGCTAATTGTCAAGAAAGCATATGACCATATAATGAGAAGCAAGAAAATGATAAAATATTGAATATCTCATGAATTGAGTTGGATTTGTTTTGGATACTTAGTGAAGTAAAAATAATATAGAACCACATAGGTAAAGTATAAAATTTTTTTTTATGCACAAGACTAAACCAAAGTTCCAAAACCAAATGCAATCTTGGCTTTTGTGCCTGACTTTTCAGTCATAATAACATGGATATCATGTTATTGTGTATACATTCAAGCACATGTTGAAGACCCTTGCATTTACTATTGTTTATCTCCAGTTTTCTATTTCACCCTGCTGTAGCACTACCAACAGCTGTTAATTGCAGACCATCAGAAATCTCAGACTTCAAATGCAGTGTTGCTTCTTTGCCTTCTAAAAATTAGTACATAGATGAAGAAGAACACATTTCATTTTGGTTATAATGCATGTTTGATTAACTTCGTCTTCTGCTCATCCTCAAGATCATTGGAACACTTCATTCACAGTTTCATTTTGATTAACTGCTAGTGTAATATAAGCATGTTCTTGTTACAATCTCTTGTGCTCTTATATGGTCTGTTTCTACCAGTCACTGTAAGATCCCTATTGAGCACATGACTAGTGGAGTATGAAAGCAAATGTGACAAAGGAAAACCTACAGAGATAAATACAGTGCTTTAACTATTAATAAAATAAAGAAAATATTGTGAGGTGTAAAGTTACTATACATACTGTACAACTTTCATTTGGTAAAATATCTAAATGAAGAGAAGTCTAAAAATGCTCAAGGACTGTTAAAAAATTAACTAGAAATGAAAGAAAAACCTCTAACATTGGTTGCTACAGTCTTCAGATGCCACACACAGTGCTAAGCTATGCATGCCTCATCAAAGAAATGAGTCTTTCTCTGTGAAGGAATGTACCAACAGAAATGCCAGTTTACATTGCTTGTAGAAAGGCATTTTTTCCAGTATTAAATAAACCTACAAGCAGATTATATGCAGTTAATTGAAAGAGAAGCTGAAAAAAAATACACTTTTTTTAAATAAATGTGAGTGACCTAGCAAGCCAAAGCTGTTAAAAATCACTGTGCATTGCAAAACAATGTGAAAGTCTTCTCACAGAGCAAGACCAAATCATTCTATTAAAATTTTCAACTCAGCCTTGTCCAATGCAGAAATATATATCTGTAGATCTGTCAAGGCCAGCTAAAAATTTCTCATCAGTTACAGAGTTATCTGTAAGCACAAACCAATTCCAGAGAATAAGATTTGTGCTCCAATTTGCACTAAAAATTTGGGAGGGGAGATGGTGGCTTTCTACTGGTTTTGTCCATCAGCCATCCTCCCTGCTGTAACAACTCATCCGCTGCCATTTTCCATTGGGCAAAATGTGCTGCCTTTTCTCATCCTTTCCACAAGCCCTTCCCTGAACACCAAAAGAATGTATGTATAAACGAACAAAATCATTGCAAAGTCTGGACAAATCATAACAACTGAACTATAGAGTTTCTTAGGACAAAATTATTAACATGACATATGTTTACAAATAGAAAAAAAAAATCAAAATCATAAGGACATTTTTTGTATAAAGAAATTTCCTGTTACCAGGAAAAATCGTGCATGATTTACTTGACTTAGTGCAAAAAGGAGTTGTCAGGCAACTGGATTCCAAAAGTCTATTTTTTTGATCCTGATGTCATTACTAAAATTGGGATAGGACATGCCATAATTGCCGGCGCCAAGGAGATGATTATATCACTCAGGAAACGTTACAAAATGCACAATCCAAGAGAGCAAGGAGAAAGTCCACTATCTCTCATCAATCCCTACAGATGAAAAAAAGTCAGCATAACATTGTTGCTTTTGGAACAACATCTTCAACTATTTTCCCCTGACATCTTGTTATTTCATCCTGTGAAACGTTCCCAGGAGAACCAACAATTTTGCCAAATAAAAACTACTTTTCAACAGTGCTTTTCAGCAAAACTCAGCCTAGGTATCCAAAGCAGGGCCATGCTGACCACACACGATGGTGATGATGTGCCCTCCCAGCTGGCTCTTCCACGATCCATCACCGTGTCTAACCAATGATCCAACATAAAATTCATGGACAGTCTTTGGCTCTCAAGGAGGAACCTTAAGCAGGCGGGAGGTGGGCCCAGGCAGCTGAAGGAGGGACAAACTATCAGGATATCCTTTGTTACATTTTTCTTTTGTGGGAATAAAGCAGAATAAGAGGATACAAAAACCTGTTCTCTCACTGGATGAGTCATCCTGACTGAATAATTTTATCCCTTTCTGGGCTTACATTTCCCTACCTGCAAAATGGGAACTTTGCAAAGTGCCAAGAGTTCTGATCCTTAAAAACCACCAAAACAAAACAAAACAAATAAAAAACTACATACTACCTAAAATGAATAATAATCAATTTTACTAGTAGGAGTTTTAATTTGGTTGGAAAAGTTTAGGAGTAGTAATAAGAGCAGTAGAAGTATCAGAAACACTGTTTTATAAGGATGTATCAGAAGCAGATATAGGTGAGGAAAGTAGAAATTTAGAAACTTTACTGGTTTTCCTCATAGAAAACATGTGAAGGAATAGGAAGAATAGAAGACTACCTTATTTACTTGTTTTGATACATGTGCTTTTCAAGATCCCCTCCATAAAAATGGAGTGGAAGAAGACATTAGACCAGATATTTCTCTAACATTTCCATGTAAAAGAAGGGATTATTTGAGAAAAAAAAAATACAAGGAAAAAAAAAGACAACAAAACAAACCACCAGCAAACAAATTAACAAACACCCTTCACCAAACCTTTATTATAAAAAATTTTATGAAAAATGTTTATAAAATAAAGAAGAAAATCTTTTTCACTTCAGGTGAGAAGCTGATTAGATTTTTATAAAATGTGGTTTTATTTTTTCCCTCAACATGCTGTACTTCTATAAGACAAAGAAAACCATTCTGAATTCTCTTTTCAGACAGAATTAAATGGTTTGTTTGCTTTTGTTTTGTTTTGGGTCTTTTTTGCAGAAAAGTAACAGAAAGAACCAAATAAATTTAAAAAAAAAAAAAAGTTACATGGACAATTAATGCACCAGATGAAACATTACTGAAAAACCTGTCAGTGTCGAAATATGTGCTTAGAATACCCTGCTACACAGGACAGCACATGGGCAAGTATCTCCTCCTGGGAACCTTGTAGTTTTGCATTAAGGAAGACTTGTCGGTATATATCTTCCCACACTATCCTTTTTTTACCCCTCCCAGCCATGGCTTTTTGCCCATAAAGCTTTTTGCCTATCCATGAGAAAAACTGTCCATGAGGCTATTAAAAAAGATGGCAGGTTTGTGAACTATTTTCCTCTTTTAAATTTTTCTGTTATTGTTAATAGTTAAGGCAGTGAAAACAGAAACTAATTTATATCTGGCTTCTCTAGTGCATGAATGAAGTAGCATTAAGTAAATACAGTTTTTGCTAATGAACTTCAGTGTCAACATAAAACTGTAATTTAGTAAGCATAAATTTTCAGAATATTCAGGGGCTTGTACAATTTCAGAGATAACATGCTTGAAAAATTAAATGTTCACTTAAAACAAAATAAATTCCTCAAGGAGTATTTCAACTAGAGAGGTAAAGCAGAGAATTTTTGCTTATATTTCAAATATTAAAGTTCATACCATTCCCTGGCATGTGAGAAAGGGAAATAAATAATTATGGGGCTATCTGTATCATTTAAATCTTCAAGAACTCTTACATTATGCAGTAATGTTTGCAATTGTCTCTATATTTCATCCTTTATGGGAAGCTGGATTTAATTTCTTTTCCAAGCACCTGCAATAAAAAATACTGCACAAGACCTGATTCTGCAAAGCTAAATTTCAGGAAATGGGTCCTTTATTTTATCATCAATGTCTGAGGCTAATTTAACATCAAACGAACTAGAAAGTGACTCTGAAACCAGATGCTGGTTCTGAGCCACACAGAGATAGCAAGGTCAAAGAGGTTCAGAAGTCTGCTCTCAAAATCCTTATTCACCAGGATTTTTATGGTAAAATCCTTGACAAGATTCCCACACCTAAAAAAGAGGAGCAGCAGGCAAAAGGGGAATGGACTGGACATGTGTAGAGAAGGGAGAAGAAACAACAAAGAATCCTTACTCTGCAAGCTCATCCCTTTTAGGAAATATCTATCTGCAGCAAATGAAATTATATTTATCAATACTTCTTATTAAAGATGGGAGAAAAGGGATGTGTTAGTGAGCAAAAGTACATTCCAAGAGCTGATAGCCCTTAGATTTTCTTCTCTAGATAAAAAAAAAAACAACAACAAAAAAAAAAACACCTGAATTGGAATTCCAATTATTATCACAATTTTATTATTATTTTATTTTAGTGGTTTCTTCTGAGAATTTTTGAAAGCAACTGGAAAGTTCTTGAAAACTAACTATTTCTTCATTTTTTATTCTAGATTTCCAATTGCCAACAAGTATTTAAACTAAAATAAAATCTTATTTTTTAAGCAAAAGCCCAAATATTACCATGCTCAATACCTCAAATAGAAAAAAGGAAAAATGGAGAAGGCAGAGAGAGCAGCTGGCCTATCTGAATGTTAAAAAAGATACAGTATTTTGCTTTCAGTTACAATGAATCATACAGAACTTCTATTTCTAGTACCAGGAACCAATAAGAGCATAACTACTGGTTAGGAAATCAATCAGTTTTAGGTGATGAAGCAAAACATTCTGAAGAGTTACTGGAAACTGAAAAATGCATACTTCCCATCCATCTAAACCCCTGTGATGATACCCATGCCATACTAATGGCATGAATACAAATCAATATTTTACTTCTGAAATAAATAATTGTGAGAAAGTTATAAATGCACAATATAGTAGCAAATTCATATGGTCATCTTACTAACACAGGGAGAAACTGTGGGGGAGGGAAGCCTTTCTGTGGTGGAAAAGCTGTTTGGACAAGATGAAAAGCTGTGATGGCTTTACAAAATGTCATTTCCTAGTTATTCATTTCCAGCCTTTTTCAAGAATGGATATTCCAAGGAGAAAAATACATTGCTTCACAGCTGTGAACATCCTGCTTGCCAAAAATGCAAATGTAATTACTATCTGTGAATCAAAGAAAAACTGTGGCACTGCTGATAAATACGAGTAAGGCCCAAACCCTGGCATATTCACCTCATCCCTGGAAGTCTTCAGAGCTGTGCTGGATGGGGCTGTCAGTAACCTGACCTAGTGGATGAAAGGTGTCTCTGTCCATGGCAAGGAGGCTGCAGATAGATGATTTTTAAGGTCCCTTCCAACACAAACCATTCTAAGATTCTATGGCTTTATGGAAATGCAGATCTGTAGAGGTGAAATTCAGATTCATTGGGAAGGGCTCTCTGTGCATGTTTACAACAGCAAGAGCATCAGTTACAAACTAACAGGATCACAGTTGTAAGAGAAAAAATCCTTTCAATAGGCAATTGTGGTATTTCAGTTGCCACAAATGCTAAGAGTTTATGAAGGCTGACGCCACCACTAGGGGTTCAAAGAGTGGTTCCCAACGTTTTCCCAGCTCACTTCTCTGACCCCTAAAGAATGGGAAACATATGTCAGCAATTAAGTCACTAATCATAGTGTTACCAGGCATAAAAACAATGCCTGTGCCAATATCAACTGAGTCACTTAATATGTTTTCCCAAATGTCCTGGACTCTACATGGCACCAAACCTAAACAGTCATTTTGGTCATACTGAAACCTAGGCAAGAATAGATGTTTCCTTAACAGCCTGGAGTTCAGAGCAGATGGCACTGAGGTGACTATCATGTCTTGGCTAATGTCAAAAGGGACATTAAAACAAAAACCAAAACAGAGATTAGCTTGGCCAGTGTTCCCCAGAGGATAAATCAAAAACCAAGCTTTTGCAGACTAGGCTGCAAAGGGCACAGCTTCAATATCACTGAGCCAGCCAGCATCATTTTCCAGCTCATTAAATGAAGGGCATCTGAACAGTTTGCTTGAGAACTGACACAGAATAGGTTGAACTTTTGAAAAGTAATTAATTATGTAATGGTAGTGCCTATCACTGATGATCAGCAAATTTAGACCAAGGGATCCCATTGGCTTAGATTCCTGTGTTCTCTTCTCATGCCTTTCAAAAATATTCTAATTTTTAAAAGACCCCTTATGCTGTATATGTTTCCCCTCGAATATAATTCCCCCTACACACACACACCCTGTGTCAATTACTCCTTGATTCTTGACAAATTTCCTCTATGTGTGGGTAAAAATGAAAGATTATTACCACCAGGATTTCCTGTAATAACGGGTAACGGTGGTAACAGACTGGTACACAGTTTTACTGTCTTTGGGTTCTAAATCACAGATTCCTTTCTATTGTGAAATATATTTTGAACTGTCAGCAACTTAAGGCAGACAAAACTATCAAATAAGGACTTAAATATACTAAAGAGAGGGAGAAGGTAACAATCTACTCACCTCTTTGGACATTGACTGTCTTCCAGAGCTAATAGAGTAGTTGTAGAAATGGGCACTGAACACTGAGCAATAATGGGCACTGAAACTTTGGAGGTATTTGGATACTTACAGTGCAGGTTTTGGTGTATCATGAGCTGCATACTAGGGAAACATTGCATTTCAAATTTTAAGTCTGTTTTCTAAAGCACAAGAAAAGATCTGAGAGTTATGAAAGGATATAAAGACAGAGCCAAAATGTTCTGTATCCAAGACACAAAGGCCAGAGTGATTTGACCAGAATGTTTTTTCCATTGTCACAGGAAAGGCACACATCTACTATCTCATTATCTTATTCATGCAGAGGTTTATACTGCAGAATAAAGGCAGAAAAGAAGTCAGGGAAACATCATTGTCATTCAATCTGGACAGAAACGAATCACAATAGTTCCTGACACACACCCAATTCTCTTTTCAGCCCTGTTCTGTTGACAGAACACAGTCAGGACTGGTTTGACTTTTTGAGAATCTCTGAAAAATTAGATTGTGAAACAGTGGGTATTAAAAGGTAAATAAACCTAAAGAAATTTAGAAAAGGATGGAACAAGAGATAGGATATGAACCAGGAATTAAAAGCTATCAAAACGCAATTGTCTGCTGCTGTAAATACGCATTTACTTAATTTATAGTGTAGATTTTTTTTCCATTTAAATGAACAGTTGTTCCCAAGTAAACAAGATGCCAGGACTGAGCAGAGTATATTTGAAATTTCAACCTGTATTACATTAATTGCTTCATGTCCAGGTGGTTGGACGGCTGACAAGAGATAAAAGAATAGTAAGAAATCAAATTATTTTAGTTTATATATTTCAGATTCAGAATTCAGCACTATTTTAAGATTCAAGTAATGTAAAATTGAGGATTACATAAAGAAAATATGAAACTCATTTGGAAGCATTAACATCATCTCTGTAAATGTTCCTTTCAACCTAGTTGCCTACTGCAAATTAGTTTCAAGCCATGCTTTACAGAGCATGCTCAAATGAAACAGTGTTTGTACATTTTTAATTGCTTTCACATTAATGAAAATTATTTGAAGAAAACTTGTGCTACAATAAAAGTGGGTGGGGAGACGGTCTTCAGTCTCCAGCATCAGCAAAGGATCCTTTTAGGGCCTTAGTTCCATTTACAGCCAGTAAGAACATAGGGTAGATTTTTCCCCCTTTCCACTACTGAATTTCTCAGGGTAACTCTGTGTGTTTGGTAGTCAAAATAAGTATGCAAGGAGTGCAATAAGGGACTAATATGGCTTCTGCCACTAAAAAACATCTGCTGATGAGTATAACCAGAACATCTACCAGCTGAGGTACTGATGTTACTGCTGTTCTTTCGTGACCTGACATTTTCATTTGTCATAGGCAAATATGTTCCATTTTACCCTTATTGGGTCTGTTAGAGGATGCTTAAATAAAAGTCTCACACTCTTACTGCAAGCACAGGCCTGCTGACTTTAAATGTTCATCTTTACTTAATCATATTTCTCTCCACAAAATGGGGCTATACCTGCCAACATTTTTTTTATGCAGTTTCAGATTTAACAGATGAAAAATAATTAAAAACTGCACACAGGTATCGGACAAAATCTATTGGCATCTGTGAAACAGCATTTCAATCTATCAAATGTCCTTCCTCTGTATTTCCTTTTTCCTGCCTACACTTCAACAGTAGCAGATAAAATCATTATTACACCATCTTTATGCAAAGCATGCAAAATAAATATACATACAAGTCAAGTATAAGAAGTAAATATACATACAAATCAAGTATAAGAAGTAAATAAACAAAAAAAATTGCCTTTCTTTTTCAAGGCAAAACTTGAAAAAACATGGTTTTTTTAGATCACACATGGAAAAGTAACAGCACAGATTTGCACAGATGTCTAAACTTGAAGGTCAGAGGAAATCTGGGAGCACCTGTCTGTATTAGGATATAATTTCTGATTTTCTGAGCAGCGCTCTGGACTTAAACAAATTGCTGTGTTGACTATGCAAGCATAGGTGAAGGCATTGTCTTAAAAATGGCAAGATTTTAAAAGCAACAGATCTTTTCTCACCTTTTAATTTGTGACATTTACAATATTTCTATAATCATTAAATCTTTAATTTTTTTTAATGTGAGAGCTGAGAATGTTGTGTGACTATTAGACTTGAATGTATAAAAATTACTCAAGCTGTACTAAGGGAGAACACAAAAGAAGATTGATGAAAGAAAGGTTTTTATGAAAGAAAAATATTTGACTGGAACAAAAGTTAGAATTGGGAAAAGAAGAAAGGTATTTATGCATAGAGTTTAATTCAGACACCTCAGGATCGCATGCAATGAAATCAGCAAGACTAAATACTTATGAAAATGTGATGCACTTCATTTGGTCTTATAGAACATAAGGAGTGCAGGCTTTATCATGCTGTGGCTTCTCACAATAAATATGAAGATATACAACTTGTGAGATGTAAATAAAATTTTTTATTCACTGGACACACCTGTAAAATACACAGATACAAGCAAGGAAACTGTAAATTATACCATATAATATAGATTATATATTTCAAGTAGGTATGTACATTTCCACAAAAGGACTTTTGACCAACTTTACAGGCATCACACATCTAAAGTGCAAATATGCTAAAAGGATTAAACTGATTTGAATATATCTGTATTCATGATACAGCAATAAGGGTGTCAAAAAATATAGGAGAAGGAACTAGGAACGATGGAAGCTGCAGTAACGTAATTGCTCAGTTTTAGACATAAAAATACCTATTTTATATCTGGAAGTTTTGAAGGCTAAAATTGAAACATTATTTTTTTCATTAAGTGAAGTTAACAGTATGAAAAGATCGGTTTTCTGGCAGTCTTGCAAAGGTAAATTTTAATGGCATTCAAATGGCAAAGGCTATTTCTAACTCAGTAGGAAAGGAAACTCAAATGCAAATTGGAGGAAGTAAAGGTAAACTATTTACAGTGTCAGAACCCAATGACAAGGGATATGTAGAGGGCTAGGACAAGAGAAAAATAGATGGTGGTTAAGTCAAGGAAAGACCACATATCAAATGAAGGCACGGCTCACAAGCTTAAAACTACTAAATGTGGAAACATCTGACACAATAAAGATGATTATGAATATAAAGCTCTGGGAAGAAGATGACATTATGTAACTGATCTTGTGTAGGGGACGCTTCAGGGCAGCAGCACGCAAGGAGCTTTCATAGTGACTGCCTGTTTGCTTCTCAATATTTACCTCTTGGAAAGAATTTCCTAAAAGCGCTTGCTGTAAGCTGCCCTGATGTGTGCGGGGCTGGATGCTGGCAGCAGCTATGGGATGTAGTACACCACCACGTGGAATTAGTCACTGGGGCTCCACAAGCAGCCTGTCACGGTGTCAGAGGGTTGACTGGCCTTGTTACAGCACCGTCCCACCAGCTCCCAGGGCAGCACAGCGAGCGCCAACACACAGCTCTGCCATGTGTTGCCTTGTACTGTAGGAATGTAGCATTTGTGTCCTTTTTTTTGAAACTTGTTTTGGGTACACACAATGGAGAGATATTTTTGTAGGGTGTTGTATAACTGCATATGGGAAGTCCTTCAAAATTTAAATAACTAACTAATATAACTACCCCAAAATTTAAGCCTCTCAAAAAAACCCACAGGAAGTTTACAATCATGAAAAGAAATTTAGAGATAAATTTAAGAAATATTGAAAAGTTTTTTCATAAAAATAAATTCCTTTTTTTCTAGTCTAAGCTGAATTTTTATTCAAATAGTTTATTTGAATAATGATTTTATATTACTGAATTGAAACAAAGCACAATGATTCTACAAGAATGAATTTTTTTTAATTGATCTGTGCTGGATTTATTCTGAGAGGTCTGACAAAGAAAAAGAAAGTTATTAATCTTTCTGAAGCAATCCTCTTTTTTTTTTAATGCTTAACACTTTGATAGAAGGGGGAAAGTATCTCTCAAATAACTGTAGAGAAACTATTTTTGAATTAGTGTGTGAGGTTTTGAGCGTGTTAGTATTTGAGTGTATTTACAAAGGCACCAAAAAGTGCTGTTATAAAACTTGCAAATGAAATAGAGAAGCAATAAATTTAAGTCATGAGCTCTTCTGTGCGCCTCTCAAATCCTTGAAAATGAGGTCAGATGAACAAATCTGTTTCTGCCATTTAGCTTCTTAAACTGTTCTGTCTTTTTATACATTACAGATCTGAAAAGCTTGCATGCTTTTTGATGAAAGAAAAAAAAATTTAAAAGTAGTATAATATCATACTATGCACCTCTCTAAGTCATTAATGCCCCCATCTTCACACTATCAGCAATGGTACCAAATAAAGGAGTACAGAAATCTACTTTTAACTATGTAATGTGAGCTAAGAAACATGCTCTAGTGCATATTAGTCTGAATTAGAAACCACCATAGCCAAAATCTGATGGGAATCACAATAATGAGATTAAGTAATTTGTGCTGTCATTGGAATAATGACATCACTGCTGAGTGATTTCATGGCTGTGAATAGACCTTGCTTTGACTTCAAGGTTCTTTCAATATTATATTTAGCCTATGTAGTTGATTTATTCTTGCTGTTGTGTTCTAATACTTCCTATTCCATACTGGACTTATTTTATGTGAATATTCCCCTTATATGATAATAGTAAAACTTCTAAATATTAAAGCATGTATTCAGCATAAGCTAAGTTAGTTGCATCAGAAAGAATTAACCTGGCTATAAATGCATACTGCAGGTGTCCACATACAAGTTAGATTTCATGTGTGTGTATATATTATTTTATGTTGAGTGGTGCTTAGACTCATAAAAATCAGTGACATCAAGAGTACCTCTTTTTCTGAGGCAGACATCTAAAATATGTCACAGACATGGCATACACTGAGAGCAAGTATTTCTCTCCACCAAGAGGTTACCAGATCAGGTATGACAAAAATCTGTCTAGATGAGCTGAATCCTACCTGTTATGCCTTACACTGTAATTGTGCTTCTCAGAATACAAGGCAGGAAGAAAGACACCCCCTCAATGTGGAATTAGATGCAAACAGCTGGTTCAGACATGGTGTAATGGAAGGTGAGGAAGGAGATTTCCATCATAGTATCTCAACATCGATCTAGGTTGGGCCTACCTTCTATCCTCACTTGAACCAGCTGTAAATGGGCTTTTGGTGATTCAGGCTGAGCTGTTGAGGGAACTCCCCATGAAACTTGCTGTCCTCTCCCTTATCTCACACTAGGGACAGACACTGAAGTGCCACATCTTCATTGGGCCTCATGGCTGTTAGATTAGAACAGAGCTTTGTCCATAAGCAGATAACATACCAGATGTGCTCAGGGAGAAGGTGTGAGAACTGTGCTGTAAAGACAAGATTATATTTTCAGGAAAACTGAAAGTGGATTCTTAATACACCCAAGTGTGCAGCAGAGAACTAAATTGTGTGGTTGTGCGTGGTGGAGAAATAATTTTACATGAGTTTGTCTGGATGTAGCTTGAAAGAAAGTATCTCAGAGGAAGTGGCTTTCTTTGCTGGAGTCACACTTTGCAATTTGTTCTCTTTGGCATGGTTTGCAATGTTTGTTTATTTAAAAAAACCCAAATTTGTTATTTCAAGACAGCAGTTCTTATCACATTAATGTTAAAGTAACTGGATTTTATGTTGGCAAGTCTAATACTTCTGCTCTATAAAAATACAGAGATGGGAACATGCCAAAAAATTGGCTTAAAAACCCAGTAAAAATTATTTAGAAACACTAGCTCAACTTGAAATGGCAGTCAAAAAAGCTAACAGCATACAGGACATCAACAAAGGTGCTGAGAAAAAAAGCAGGTATACTTTTACCACTATGTGAGAACATTGTTGTGTTCATGTCTTGGCTAATGCCTGCCCTCTGGTCATTGTATTTCAAGGACACAGTGGTCTTTGAGGAAATAGAATGAATGGGAGCTAAAATGATCAAGGGATGGGGCAGTACCCTGTTTAGGAAAATATAAGAAGGCTACAACTTTTCCATTTCTACACGAAAAGGCTGAGGAGGTTATAACTGAACATTACAGAACCATGGAGCTGTTGGATAAGTGAATGCAGAACTCATTTTAAAGCACAGTAGGGAGAGTGGCAGAAGCACAGGCAGAAAGGTTGTCACAAGGCTGTAGGGGAAGACAGTTTATCGGCAAATTCAGAAAAGAGATTAGGCAAATCTGTAGGCAAGCAGGTACACAGACAATTGGAAAGAGAGAAGGCCAGGGTGAACCCTGTAACACCCCTCATATAACACCAGTAAATGCTGGGCAACACAATGGGCTGCAGAAACTGGACAGGGACTCGGGTATTCCTGTTGCTACAGGTGATGACAGAACACTAGGTTTCAATACCTACTGGCAAGGCCCATTAGGACATGTCTTATTCTCTAAGAAAATAGACTACTTGATGATTTCAAAATCCACCACAACTTTGTTGACAAAACTGCAATTTTTCCCTTTCATTTTGTAAAAATAACACTTTTAACACATCACACTCTGCAAAAATAGCGTCATGCTGACTGTGCAGACTTCCTCACTAGCACTGAAGAATAAATAAAAGCATATATACCACCTTGAATTTCTATGATTGTCTACATTTGAGGCTCATACTGCTTACGAAAGCCTATTTTTCTTAATGAAGTCACCTATGAAGTTTATCAAAGTCAGACTTCATGTAGGAAAGGCTATCTATAGCTTGCAGGCTTTCCTCAACTTTGAGAAATCCCTCAATTTTACATATGATACTTGTACTTCAATTCCTACCTATGAGTTTGAATGGTGTGCAGCTTGCATTGAACTTTCCCAGTGAAGTCTATTCAATACCTTCGACTACTAAAAGTTTTATTGGATATTATGTGAGGTCCCAACCCTCTTTTGTTTAAGACCAGTTTTGTAAGATATGGCAACAAGGGACAAGTAACATCACCAACAGTGCCTCACACAGACAATCATAATGATCATTAATCATAATACTGGAGAGGAAAAGAAATTTACACAACACAGAAATAAAAAGACTTAACCCTTGAGCAGCCAAGTGATATGAATGCTGTTAATATTGTTCACAGTTACATTTACCTATGTTTACATTCTCTGCCCTGTAGACAAAGATTCCTTCATGGAATACCCTGGTTTTGGTGTTGATCTCACCAGCAGTGGAATTTCCATCCTGGAAGTCAGCAGCTAACTTTAAATATGAGTCTGATAATAATAACCTAGACATGTATGATTCATTCAGAGTCATTTATTGAATATATTCATTATCTTTGTAATGGCAATAGGCTTGCTAGCACCAAGGGACTAGCCAAGGAACTGAATTGTTTTGGGATGTCCAGTTCCTAAGGAGTGTGACGTGGCCACAGCTTCCTCCTGTCAGAGAGGGCTACCAAAAGACTGGGTCACACTTAATGCAGAGTTCTACTTCATGGTACCTTTAAGTCAGGAAACCAGTGCACCTACCTGAGGTCAGCATAGCTGAATGTCAGCTCATTTGTTTGTTCTAGCTCTTTTGCCCTAGAAACAATACTATGTCACTGATGTCAAGCCACAAGAATTTTACTGTCTCCATTCAATAAAAGTTTTTTTAGCATCCCTCCTGTGATCTACATATTAAGAGTCAGAGAAAGTCCATACAAAAGATCAGTTTTTTTTCCCACTTATCTATAAATATGTCATAGACTGAGAAATGCATATTTGATGACATCTTTCAGTAATTTCCACCATATTGCAGACAAGCAATATCACACACTTCTAGAGCTAAGTAAGAACAGATACATTGTTTTACATAACACCACAGACTGAATTGTTGAAGACCTCGGGTCTCTGGGTCACTAGACAGGCCCTTTGCAGATCGATCAAACCTAAGTTCCAAAACCCAGAAAAGCCAAACTGGCCAACGTTAAAAAACAAAACAAAACCCAGTAATGCCAACTCATAAAGTAAACACGTAACTATCTCTAGTCACATAATGAAGAAAGAATTGTGGAAAAAAGCGACAGTACTCCAGAGGCTTATAGCACTTTTGGCTAGTTACATGTATCATGAAAAACAAAGGCAATTCTAAAATCTTATCAGCCGCACCATTTCCAGGCAGTAGGTTCTGTCCAACAACTGAGGCTGCTTGCTTGACTTGCCATCAAGCAAGCATTCTCAACTTCTCATTTAAACTTCCAAAATTTTAATTTATTTTCCAAATAGATTTTTTTATATGTTCAAACTTTTCTTTCATCACAAAAGGAAAAAATCAACAGAAATATGACATTTTCAGTGGAACACTACTCCTTTACTCTTCAGTGGCAATTAGTAAAGAAAATGTAATCATATTCTCATTTGGCTGTCTCAGCCAAAGTTTAATTTACTGTGATTTCCTTACTTCCTTGTTATTTTTTCTCTGGAATAAAAAGACACATCAATTGTCTTAGTTGAAAAGTCTGCACAAACATTTATCCCTTCTAGATTATTCTCCAGAAGATTTATGATATAAAACCATACTTCACAATCGCACCCTGAATTGGGGAATGAGTGGGAATGAGTGGTGGAATTGAGCAGCTTTAATGTAACAGGTAATAACCCTTATATAAGTTACTTTCTTGTTCTGTATAAATACCAACCATCTGCTTTACTTCAGTCACCATAACATCAGGATAAAGTTTCCAAGGCACATCGGAAAGTGAAGGTTTGCCTACCGAGCCTACCATCGCACTAAACAGCAGCCATACCCAACCCATGCAGCTCTAAAGGGGAGGCATCAGCACAGCCTGGACTCACCTGCATCTGCTCAAAGTCACCTGGGATATCCATCATAGCACCCCCAGTGGAGATACCCTTTGATTGCTTTCTAATATTGATACGGAAAAGAATATCATGCTTTTACCACACACATGCTTTTATACTGAACTTACTGTATCTTTTGGACAAAGAGGGAGTCTGATTTCATGGCACCAAGAGCAGAGGTTGCTCTGTCTTATCTTTACATCTCTTCTGTCCTTTCACTGGCCTCTGTGTATTGGGAGCCTAGTTTCTGATCTTCACAGGAACTTTATTCACATGAGAAACGGTAGAGGAAATCCTGGGATCATTTCTTCTCAAACCCTTGCAAGAGGGGTATCCATATGTTAAAACAGTCCTGTTGCTCAAGTCCCTGTGTTCTTGAGACCCATCTTCTCCTTCCTCCCAGGCACTCCTGCTCCTCTTACATAGAGTGGGATCACTATATCAACAGATTTGAAAATGAGAATTATGTCTCTGTCTTCTGGCCTGAACACCTACCAGTGCTTCAGATTTAACCCTGGTTATTTTGTCCCTAAACGTTAATACTGTGGCAAGACTATAGTCTTACTATTCTCTCCTAGAGAACTGCAGGAAGGTGCTGACCCACGGGTACAAACCCACAGATTCAGGCAACAAGGCACACAAAGTGAAGTCAAGTAGAGGTTTGGACATTGGTCCCACTCAGGCCCCCTTGAAGGCTGCTGGCTGGGCAGCGTGGGTAGGGTGGGCTGGCCCCAGCTGCCACCTCCCCGGAGGCAGCCAGGAGCTGAGCTCGGTGTGGGCAGCCAGCAGTTCCCTCCCATTCTCTCTTATCTCTGCACTCCCTGGTTTGCCCTCTAGTTGGGACAGGGCCTGCCTGGCTTTGCTCCACACCACCACAGAACAGCATGTACCCTCTCCAGTAGCCTTCAAGTGTCTCCCTGAGAGCCACCCCTGAGCTCAGGTCGTGTTCCCAAACAGCAGGGTAGCAGAGGACTCCCAGTTTACAACCAGCAGAACAGGTATTCTCAGATATCAGATTAGTGCTATGACTAAAGGCAACAGCAACAAAAGGGAGGCAGGAAGGTATTTTAGACAGACTACTTGGTGTTCAAATTAGCCTGCAACTATCAGTTACAAGGATTTTTTTTTTCTTTCTAAACCATTTTTTTTCCTGCAAGAATTAATGGAGGCAGTCAACAACCAAAAAAAAAAAAAAAAAAAAAAAAAAAAAAAAAAAAGGTCAGACTTAATCAGAAGTACTGATTTATTTGCACAGTTGTACGTAATAGCTAAGGTATGTACATTTTAGCTCACTTCCTTGGAGACACCCTGCAGAATGTAGCACATTAGCAATATTTAGTTTACCAACGTGGTATTGCATTTTAATAAAGACATAGAGACACTACTTACTGCTTTTATTTCAGCAGAACTCTGCCCTAGCAGTTTCTGAGAACACCTAGGACTACTCTTTAGATTGAGTAGAGTACTTGTTTAATTTTGTTTTAATGAAACAAAATGGTTTCAGTAAAAGATAACTGGAAGGAATTTCTAATTGCTTTAACAGTAATACTGACATGGCTTTAGCTCAGAACCAAAACTATTTGAAACATAAAGGTTTTATAAGGCTAATTAACTGCATGTATTTCCTTACAAAGAAGTCTATTTAGTTACCGGTCTATCCCCCAGTAACACATCAGCCATTTATATATGAAAAAAGCTATATTTTTAAATATATCTTTTATACCTGTAAAATATAGCTCTGAAAAATTAGTCTATTATGTGTTTATTAAAATTATGGTGGTTTTATTAAGACACAGAGAGCAGAACAAAATATGGGACACATTAAGGGAGTAAATGGAATTTATTTCTCATACTTAATAGAAAGCTTCCTGTCAGTGCCTATAAAGTTTTAAAAAGCATAAAGTGATGCTGAAAAAGCATAAAGTAAAAAAAAATTATTCAAAACACAAAGCTTTGCTGATTAATAACTGAAAAAATCTGCAAGAAAATGATACAGACAGATCAATATCACAGACAACTTCTAGTTCTCTAAGCCTCAGAGAGCAGGGGAAACACATGAAGCATAACACAGCACAGTCTCACACATGCTGCTACAAAGTCTGCTGCTTCCCAGGACACATCTCTACCAGTCAGTCTATTTATGCAGCAAAACTACAAGTAAGCATCCCAAAATAGCTCACACAAACCATAACTTCATTTTACTCTCCAGGCTCCAGAAATGTAAGCTTATTGTTATGATTCTCTCACTGAAATAAGTCTGCTGAAGATTTTTAGAAGGTATCTCTCACTGAAAGGATTGAACCTGACTGCTGAATGGGTAAAATCTGTGTAATGTGCTACAAAAAGTGTGAAAAGGCTTCTCTTTTAAAAAATCATATACACTGTATTTTACAACCAAAAGCTACATAATTTTGTTTCTTACTAATAATTGTGCAACTCAACAGCTGAACACCTTCAATAGCCATGCAATATCTATCAAATAAAATTAAAGCCTGTGACTTTCTTGGGACATATCTCTGTGTCATAATAGGAAGGAGAGCCTGAAAGAAACAAAGGAACCACATTACCACATTGCGTCGGCAGTCCTTAACGAGCTGGTAGATCGGGATCTTGGCTTCATAACAATGCTCATTTTGAAAAAAATCCTTCAGTATTACTAGCAGTCAGACGTCAGTTGTCCTTAAAAAGCCATTCTCAAAGTACTCCATTTCAAAGTATTTTTAAAAATCTTCTGCTTTTTACCACCCTCCAAATCCGTCTTGTGTTAAAATCCAGGCTGTGCAGGAAGAATTCTAACATGCTGCAAGTCCTTCCTTTTTCATGCTGAGTTTACTCTAGCACTGTGCTGTTCGGAAATGACAGTGCTTTTCTCTTCTGTCTTGTATTGCCCTGGGAGGAACTAGTCTATTTTGAATCTATTCTCCCTTCAGGTCACATGAGAATGAAGGCAGCTGAAAAGAGTCCCTATCTCTTTCTTGCAGTTTGATAACAACAGGTTTAAAGGTCAATAACATTAAAAAAAAAAAAAAAAAA